>VZTZ01043800.1:496525-590814 GCA_013400955.1 Drymodes brunneopygia
GGGGTGGGGGAGGAGAGAAAAAAAGAAAAAAAAAAAAAAAAAAAAAAAAAAAAAAAAAAAAAAAAGCAGAGGGAAGAAGATGTTAACAGCCAGCAGAGACCCGCAGCATCAAAGCACCGGAGGCGCAGAGGAAGGCTGAGGCTTCGCCCTCTACATCCAGCCTCTCCCCGGCCGCCCCCTCCTCCTCCGGGCAGGAGGTGAAGGGGGANGAAGCCGCTCCGCGCAGGCGCGGCCGCTGCTCCCCTCCCCCGGCCCCGCGGTTTCTGAGGGGGGCCGCTGCCACTCTTTCGTTTTCTTATCATTAAAAAAGGGCTTTTTGGTGGAAGCTGACAAGGTCGGGGGGTGCTGGGCTGCAGTACTGTCCCTAAGCGGAGAATGAGCTTCCTGTGCCTTCTGGCAGCGGGGAGGGACCCTGCCCGCCCCGGGCTGCGGGTCTGCTCCCAGTCCAGGAAACCCCCAGGGCCAGCCAGAGGGTCTCTTGCTTCTTTTTTTCCCTCCCCTAAGTCCGTCACAGCCGGTCGGAGCCCCATCCGCCGGTGATGTAGAGCCGCGGATTCGTGCAGGCACCGCTGAGGGAGCCATCCCTCTCGGCAGTCTGAACTGCATAGGTTTTTTACGCTCCTTAGACTTAGTTAATTTTTAAGAAGTCCTGCTACGATTCAGAGAAGCCCTTGAAGCTGCTGTTTCCGATTTTGCGTTACTAGTTCTGTTCCTGAGCCTTTGCAGAGCAGGGCTGAGTGCTGCCATGGCCGGCTCGCACAGCCCAGCGCGGTGTCCCGGCAGCAGCGCTGGCCCGAGAGCTGAACCGCGGGTTTGCAGCCCTGTGCCCGCTCACATCAGTATTTCTGAATGGTTTACATCTCCTTTATCCATTATTGCACCATGGAACTCGGGGAACTGACAGACAGCTCTAATGATTTTTTTTTTTTTTTAAGCTTAGGTTTGGGGACCCATATGTTCCTTTCTAAAGAGGCTGAGTCTCAGGAGGCTCAAGTAATTGTGGTCATCTGCTGCATCACTGTGATTTATTTAGTCACACTGTGTGATTTCCTCCTCCTTGTATTTGGGATTCTCTCCACAGAAGCTGTGCCATTCAGGAATGGTAAATATTCTCAAATCTGAATAATTGAGAGTGAGCAATATTATATAGCTCTACCCATTTCAAAAGATTTTATATTCTTTGTATAAGTACCTACCATGTTACAATGTGGTTAGGCTTGTACATGGTTTTTTTATGTAATTCTAATAAAATGCCTGTGCAACTCAATAATAGTTCACAGTATCAACTAAAAACTGCAATGCCTGAGTAAGAAGAAAAAGGAGATACCTGATTTGAGTATACCCATAAAAATGATTTGCATACAGTTATGTCAGCAAAAATATGACCAATACTCCTGAGCAATGGTCCTGCCTGAACATGTTTCTTTTGATTTCATTGCTTTAGTAGAAGCCCTCCATATGGCCATGTGATTGCTGCTGCTGCTGCTGCTGTTGCTGCTGCTTCACGTGATCCAGCTTGCTGGCACAAAGGCTCTGAGCTCGTACAGATGATTGTTAAACGTCATGAGACTCTGAAAGGTAGAGTAGGCAAGAGGAGGAGGAAGCCAAGAAAAGAAATGTGTGGGAGTTGCACTGAAAAATGGATCTGGGGAAAAAAAAATGAAGCACTGAAGAAGCAGCGGGAGGGGCAGGAAGAAAATCAATTGAGGATCATGTTCATGAGAGCAGTGGAGGAGGAAGAGAGACCAAGAAGACAAAAATGGTTGGGGGCATCAAAAGCAGCATGGAAAGGAGAGTAAAGAACTGGCTGGGGGCTTGGGCCAGGGAAGAGCTGTTGGTAGCATCCCAAAGAGCTGTTTCAGTCTAGCCTGCTTGAAAACTGGATGGGTGAGGGATATAGCCTGAGGGCCAAGCAGGGTCTCTGTGCTCATCCGCTGTCATTTCCTGCTGAACATCAGTCATGGGCTGTCACACAGATGTTCCTGGGCCAGGCTGGTGGTCTGCAGGTCAGCCACAGTGTTCACATTAGGAAGAGTCCTGATCCCTCGCTGGCAGATTTCAAGTGAGGATAAATCCATCACGCTGATGGACAAACTGGTTTAATTAATTGGGTACTCTCACTGTTGTGGTTGAATTGTTCCTCTTCAGGCTGAAGTTATTGAGCTTGGCCATTAATCTCTGGATTGTAAAATAACCTCATCTGCTATCCCAAACAAATCCCTCCATATGGAGTGCAGACAGAAGCTGAACATACTTCTAAAGACATAATTTCTTTAATACTATTTTGTGAAAATTTAAAATACAGAATTGAAGAGCATGTTCAGCTAAGAAAGGGAGTAGACAGGCCAGGGAAACTGTAGCAGTGAAGAATGACAGAAGTGAAGGCAGAGCAGAGAGTAAATGCAGCTGAGCTTTAGTACTTCCTCATCAGGAAAAAAGTTGTCTTTTAAAAAGACAAATATAGAAGAAATAGAATGAATACAGAAGAATACTGGTAAATAAAGAGAATAGCACATGGCGTAAAAATGAAAAAGGAAGATCATAATTGCCTTTTGGTCTGTTTTTGACAGTTCTGAAATTGTTTACTCTGCCAAAGAGAATACAGTGCTCTGTTTTGCTGCTTAGAAGCAGCATTTCCCCTTCTGTTATTCAAATGTTAGGAGAGAAAATAGCCCTATAGGCATGACCTCTTTAGACTTGGATTATTTTCACTTAAACTCACTGGAAGCAAGATTAGTTAATGAATGTGATGTTAATAAATATAAATTATACAAGCTGCCTGTGAAAATGTGCTAATGTTTAAACTAGTCAAGTTATGTAAGTATTTCAAAAAGCATTTAGTGAATTTCAGATTTAACCACGTTTCCTGTTTTGAATTGAAATCAGTATCTGAGATTCAGTTCTAAATTTGTAAGATGCACCTCTCTGTAAATTGTCACTAACTGAAATCACTGTTTCACTTCACAAATGTCAAAGAATAATCATCGGAGTGTGAAAGTTATATTTCACAGCGTCTGCTCTAACGCTATCTTAGTCTGTGCTAGATCCTGGGGGAGGCTGTGCCACGGCCTTTTTCTCATGGAAGGTTTGCCAAAGAAGTTACACTTATCTCACTCCTCTTGGTATTCTGAATTGAAATACATCTCCTTGTCCATCCTGGACAAGCTAATGCCAGTGAGGATCATGCAAGCAGCACTGGAAATCACACTCCTTATTGCTGATGCATTGCAGTCAAGGAAGTTGTGCTGTCCTACCATCCCACCCAGTGATTCAGTCTGCAAATCCATTTGATTCCCTGGTTTTATTGTGATTGCCAACAGAAGAGTTGATTACAGCAAATTGACAATAATTCTGCAATACTGGTGATAGTCACCATGCTTAGGGAGAGGCTAAGGAACATAGCAATGACAAACTACTGACACGGGTGTTGTGCAATAAACTGAATAGCAACGATAGTATTTTTCATTTTATAGTATTCTAGAAAGCTTATATTTAGGTTCAGGTCATCAGTTCACTCACAGGAGCTGAGCAGGAGTGCCCAAGTGATGATATTGTCATCATTATGAACTTTGCAGCATGACCAGTATGTGCCAGAGGTGAAGAGCTACATGGCACTTGCACAGCTCTTCACATCATCAATGCAATTAACTACTGAAACCACAAAGCAGTGAGATAGAGAACAGCAAGATTATCTTTCCACTATAGTTAAGGAGCCAGATAGATGAGCTTGTGGCCCTGCTGTGTTTGTGGCTGTCTAGCTTTAGTCATGCAAAGTCAGCTCTTCAGGATATCAACACCTCGTCTAGGCTGAAGCTGGTGGTGGATCTCCCGTGGGATGTGATTATGCTGCCTGCAGAGAGCAGCCCCAGGACCACCCTGAGGTCACGCTTCCCTGCTGCATAGGAAGCAAACTCACAGATGCAAACTCAGGTGTGGTTGCTGCTTGGTTTTTGGAAACAAGCTTGACCCGAGTCCCTGGCTGTGCACCAAGTGTGTTGTCAAGCGTGCTCAGACAAGCTGCCTCCAGGGCCATTTGCAGCCTCTCACTGTGGCAGTGAAGTGAATTGTTAGCTGGGGAAACAAATCACTGCAAACATCAGTGCTGTGCACTGACTCCTTTTGATTAGTACAGATGTAGTCATGGCAGGATCTCACATGGCAAATTCAGGGGCTTTTGTTTCTCAAATATGAACATGATGATGCCTTTTTGCAAATACAGGTTTACAACTACACTCATCTCTTGACTTACAAGGTTCCCATCTTAGCTATTACTGCCTATAAAAGTAGTGATTTTATGATGTATTAGACAATAGTGTTTAATTAAAACATCAAATCATTGAAATGCACATGCTTTTCTTAGTAAACTATATAGTTGTTCTTTTTATGTTCCTTAGCATCTCCACAAACATGGAGAGTGTCATCAGCTCAGCAGCAAATAGCAACAGAAGTAGTGGTGTGTTAAAATTCATCAGGAAGGTGTCCTTAGGCTATGTTTCTCTACTGCACTGCTATCCTGAATGTTTGTGGTTTGGTATTAGATTCATCCATTTCAGCTAAACACAGCAGTCAGCAGTACTTCCCGTGCTCCTCCTGATCCTAACTCACTTTATGAGATCACTGTATGACATCAGACACCCATGGCATTTGATACCTGATAAAGCTGATTTGAGGTTCCCTGAGAAAACATCTATATGGTAAGTTGCTGTTGCTACATTTTTATACTTTTATTTTCAGATAACTTCTGACAAAATTAATGGGAAAGCCTTATTTAAATTTATGGCCATAAGTGCTAGAATATCCACAGATATTTCTGAACATCAGCTCTTCTCATTTGAGTTGGATGCTGGGCTTAGAAGAAGCTTCAAATCAACAAGAATCTCAACAGGATGAGTTATGCTTTTGGTTTTGGAATATCTCAAGGGCCAAAACTCGGTAAACTTTTTTTGTTAATGGAACTCTCATAGTTTTGTTTTGCAAGACAAAACCACCCCATTTATGTAAGGACAAGTAACATCATCACTTTGTACTTCAGCAGGAAATGTTTAGTCAGGAGGTGTTTCACCTCCAGGAGCTGTGTCCTCTCAGAGGACGCTCCCGATGGCTGACTGAGCCTTGTACAAAATGTAACAACTACATATTTTAACCTGCAGCATGTTTACACATTTAATATCACATAAGTGCATGATGTACTCACAGGAAAAGGCAAAGTCTATTTTAAACACTGAAGCCTACATCACACAATGTGACTGGTGCTAATTTGCTTGAAGGGAACTTTCATGGTAAACTGCAGAGTGTTTCTGCTTGAGAAAGAACTCTCTTGGCTTTGACATCTGCAAACCAATCGTTGAAATTATTGTGTTACTGGGACAGAATAGTCAGGTAACTTTCCAGACAGAGAAAACTTCTTGTCTATGTCACACTGCTGAACACGGCAAAGACCAAAATCCAGGTCCAGCAAACATGCTGATTGCAATTCTGTGTTTTTAAGGGACAGTATCTGCCAATGTGGCTTATGAACTACATGAGCTGTGTCAACAATTTGTGCTGCTGCTGTGACTGTTTTGAATGCAAGAATCAGCTGATTTCAATTTTAGTATTGGCATCTCCCAGCATTTGTCTTCATCTGGTATTTAAAATGAGATAGCAAATGTCTCAGAAAATACATGTTATTGTAAAAACCTTTTAGCACTTACAATAGTGGCTTAAACAAAAGGTTCTTTTTACATTCTTTCAATATTAAAATGATAGCAAAAAGAGAGTCCATTGTGTTCTCATTTTAAATTACATTTGAGTAGCAGTAAGATCTTGCGGTTTTGACGCTATGTGGACAAAATGAAAAAAGAATAAATCAGAGCATGAGAAATATTTTGCTGAATTATATATTTTGCATCTTATTTACTTGAATGTCCTGGGTGAGTAGCTTGGCTGAATGATAAGTAAGCTCAAATAACCATCTCAAAGGAGAGCTGAAAATAACAGCACTGAAAATGAAGTGCAGCATTGAGTTACACAAGGTTAAGCTGACTAATCTGCTGATTCAGTTTTGCCTTTGTTTTTTAGTTTTGTCATGCAAGATCAAGTGTCAAGCAGACAAACACATAATGGCATTCCAGGCTCCCAGTAACAACAACAAGCAATAGGCTGTTTCCCTGCAACCTCTGCCTTCTCCAAAAAGAAAACAGCAAAATGCTCACCTGTGGCAAGAGGCAGCAGGCTTGGGACAGACATGTTCTTTTTTTGTTACAGGTGTACTGAATTTGATATTTCTATTTCACAGAGTTTTTTTGTTAGAGGTGCTCATTTAAGAAACCTTACTTCAGTTCATGGGAAGTGTAATAATGCGTGTGGAGGGTCTGGAGGGGAAGCCACACAAGGAACGGCTGAGGTCACTTGGGTTGTTCAGCCTGGAGAGGAGGAGGCTGAGGGGAGACCTCACTGTGATCTCCAATATCCTCACAACGGGAAGAGGAGGGGCAGACTCTTCTTTCTGGTGCCCAGATCTCTTCTTTCTGATGCCCAGAGACCTGACCCAAGGGAGTGGCCTGAAGCTGTGTCAGGGGAGGTCTAGGTTGGATATCAGGAAAAGGTTTTTCCCCCAGAGGGTGGTTGGGCACTGGAAAAGGCTCCCCAGAGACATGGTCATAGCACCAAGCCTGACAGAGCAAGGAACATTTGGACAATGCTCTCAAGCACATGGTGTGATTCTTGGGGATGGTCCTGTGCAAGATCAGGAGTTGGACTGAGTGACATTGTGGGTCCCCTCCAACTCAGGATATTTTATGATTCTATGATTCTGTGTGTCAGGAGACAACAGATTCAAACACAGCTCTTACAACATCTACAAAATATAAAAGCATAGCAGTATATTCTTCTATAAGGACTGTTTTTTGGACAGTCCAAAGATATCAGACTCTTGCGAGTGCTGTTGGATAAGAAAACTGTCAGTGGAGCCACTCACAAGTTTGACATTTACCCTTGCACCAGTGAAAATAAGAGCCTGCTCATCACTCGCAGAGATGATCAGGCAAGAACTGCCGACCCTGAGGGAGGTGGTGTTCAGCAGTACCCACCATCACTGTATGGGCAGGGTTGAGGAGCACCACAGGGAAAGCTGGGCATGGTAATCTTTGCATTCCTGACACTGAGCAAATCTTTGAAGGACTGTTGGGAAGGGCACTAAAGCCATGTTGGCGTGAGAGCAGCCCATGCCAATGGGATTGCAAAGGATGAGATGAAGCCAATATGTCAGGAAGGGATACTCTGATTGAAACGAGAGGAAGAAGAGTCCTTCCAAAGCAGGAGTCATAGTAGCTGGCTGCCTTTTTTTTTTTAAATATGAGAAATAGCAATGACTAAAATCAGAGTGTGATACTGCAGAAATGAACATGTTGCAGGGCAGCTGGCATAGCAGGCTCTCCAAAATAAAAAGAGAATGAAATAAAGCCTCAACCCACATTGCAAACATTTCAATATTTTCTCTTTCCCTCTGGAAACGATATGGCTGTGTCATTACCAGGCACATCTCTGGTTCTACAGAAGCTGCTAAATCTATGCTGATGGCAGCATGCAGCGTCTTGCCTGCAGTGAAAATGAAGGTTCAGACCAAAATGAACCTGGGAAGCAGTTTGAGAAAAATAAGGGCTCTATAGACTTGGGATCATATCCTTGAGCTGCCACTCATGGCTCTGACATGGCAGCTGATCTCTGTGTGCATCATTTCTCTATCTGTGGAATGCAATTACATTACTTTTTCTAGGTGAAAGCACACTGGGCTTTTTCAGCTGAATACTGCTATATCAAAACTAAGTATTTTTAATGTACCTTTTATTGTAAGAGTTTCAAAAAACAGCTGAGGGATGAGAAGGACTCTCAGTCCAAACAATTTTGTCAGCAGTTTTTTGGACAGACAAAAAGTTTTGGCAGGTAAATGAAAGGGTTTCTTTCTACTAGTTGTTAATGCTGTGAAAATATAGATCAGAAAGATTTGGGGTTGTGAGGGACTTCTCCCTCTATATTATAGTTTTACTAGCATTACTTTGTGGAAAAAGAAGGACTAAGATCCCCAGAATTCATTTGTGGCTTTATACCAGCTTTGCTAAGACACAGTTTGCAGACTTGAATGTGTATGGGCCTACTGAGTTGAAGTTTAAATGCTGGCTTATGGTGTTGTCTGAGCATGCTTTATTTCTCATAATTTCCTAAATAGCATCTCATTAGAGAAAGGCTGAAAATAAATCTGCAGATGTTGGATGTTATAAAAAAGGTCCTTGCAACCACTGAACCTACTAGCACATCTGTGTTTCCCTTATATAAGCTGCTGTTTTCAAGGATGCATTATTTGACCAGACTTTAGACTTGAAAGTAGCATAAGAAATTTTCAATTCAGGAGTGATGCCTTTTGGGTTTTATTTTGTCTGTATTTATTTTGTTTGCATATTTGAGTTTTTTCATTAAGGAAATCAGTATGTTTAATAATGCATAAGATCTGAAATAATTTGAGGCATATCTCCTTTATGCTCAAGCAAAATTACTCATATTTAAAATTACTGTTTGCAGGTTTTATTAATGTAGATGTCTGAATGTTGAAGTGGAGTTCTGGTAAAACCCAGGATGACAGATAACCATGTGGAAGTTTTTGGAAACTAGTCTTGCTGCGTGAAACAAATTTTGTTGGGCCAGTGTTCACATGGTGCTAAATGAAATTAAAAAGTGCAGAATTTCAGTCTAGGGGTCCATCACTGCATCTCCTTTCACTGATTACTCATTTGCTTCTACTTCTAACCACTGAGTTTGAGCTTGCAGCTTCCTAAGTTAACTGGCGCTCCATTGACTACTGCAGAGGGTGACCATCTGCTCATCTCTTCTGCCTCTAAGGATTTTTTTTAAAGCAATGCTGATCCCAGAAAATTTGAAAGGGCAAAGGGAAAGATGCAGCAGGAAAGACGTCAAAAATCTTCAGTTCCTAATGGTTTTGCAGGAAAATAAAAATGAGCAGAGGAAAAAGATGTTCCTTTCCCTTATGAATAGGAGAGGCTCACTGTCACCTTGTTCTTTGTCAAGAAAATCAGTGTGGGAGAAAGATCCCTTAAGTGTCCCAGTCATGGGAGGAGTTTCAGTGATGGTTTGCACCTCCTCAGGAGCTTCAGTCAAGAGAAAGATCTAAAGGGAATTTGATTTCATTAATTTCAGGGATGCTAGCACTGCTTATTTTCTCGTGTTTCATTTTATTCCTTCAAGGAAATCTTGGAGCAGTAGGACATAAAAATGAAAGTGCCATTTCAAAATCAAATAGGAATGTTCAGCATAATAGCTTTATGTATTTTAAAATATGACTGTTTGACTTCTGAACTCTTGCTTATTTAAGACTTCATGGACTCAAAAAAGGAAAAATATGTGTAGCCATGTGACAAAGCAAATGCACCAAAGTAGGATTTATTCGGTTTTGAGAAGATCAGAAGCAGTGATTCACCCTCTTGGCTGGTCTGGAGTGCAATATGGTCAACTGATTGCCCCAGGGAGGAAGAAAGGATGAAAGTCCCACAGTGTTCTGTGGTCACACAGGGAGCAGTGACCTGTGCCAGGGTAGCTCCAGCCCGTGCATCCAGTACAAAGAAAACTTCAGCCTTAACCATCAGTATTGTTGTTGTAGGGGATTCAAGTCAGGCAATCCAAATGTAGCTTTTAGTGGTTCAGTGAAAGAGAGTGAAAACTTTAAAACAAGAGAACTCACCATCCAGAGACTGAATAAACAAGAGCATATTTAGACAACTGTGTGCTATTCAGCACTTTGCATCATGCAAAGGAAAGAGTCCCTCCTCTTTTCAAGCCCCCGCACAAATCTTGCCATAGATTTTTCAGGCTGATCCCAGAGATTTGTTGTTTTCCAAGTTAAAACAACATCAGTTACCAAGATCTAGACGAGTTGAAAGGAGTTACAATGTCCTTTGTATACCCTGCCCCCCCTCATCCAGCTTTGAAATCTATGAAAGCAAAGCAAACTATGTAATAAATGTTAGTGTTTGTTCCAGTAATTGCTCAGGTGGTCAATGCTTTGTAAGAATTTACTGTTTTATTGGAATTTTTGATCCTTGAAAGGATCAATAGGTTAGACTTTTTCTGAGGAGCACCCAGGAACATCAGTAAAGTTTGAAGTGGCATTAAGCAGAAAAAAACCCCACTGGCAAGTGTTAGAATTGATAAAACATCTGGTCTGCTTTTTACTCTTTAAACCAGTTATTTGTATTTATGTCTTTTGTCTTTCTTACCGATTCCATAGTGAATCTCTTGAAGAAAAACTTGAAAGCCTGGATGCTGAAGATCTCATGTCTCATCTGTCACAACCAGAAACCTACCTAGATGAGGAGAAAAGATCAAGTAAGTAAAACTGACCAGAGCTATGGGACAAAGTTGCTAATTTAAACAGTCAGTTTGAAACAATGTGTTTTAATTCTTCAGTGATGGAAATTTATCTTACATTTCTTGATTGCTGCATTTGATACTGTGGGTTTCACTATGGTAAACAGATCCATTAGAAATTTCCTGAAAAAGGACACCTTGTTTAAAATTGCTAGAGGAGAGCTTCATTTAGCTGGCTGGGCAAACTCTCTGTCTAACTCAATGTGGCAACTACTCAGTCAGCTGCACTGAGTGCAGTGCTGGTAACATCACCTGTCCAAGTTGTCTGACACTTCAGAAGACCCTGTTTTCTGAGATAACTTCAGTCTAACCATTCAGGCTGAAAATTTCAATGTCAGGTGTATGCACCAGAATGATAGTTTTTGGAAGATGGAGATAAGATCTGAAGGATAAAGAGACTGGGAGCAAGAGGTGTTCTGACGGGGAGTAAACCTGCATGTAGGAGAGGGCAGGAGGGTGTGGAGAGACAGTCATAGCAGGATATGGACAAGTGGTCTCACAGTTTTTCTGCAGGTTTTTCTGCCATTATATTGCATACTCTTTCCAGTTTAAGACTTGTGTTGCTGTGGGGAAAGGAAGGTGCTGGAGATGCTGCAGAGCCCTGAGCAGGTGAGTAGGGCTGGCACATACCTTTCACTTTGGGACATTCTGGGCTGATCTTCATGTTTGTTCCAAAGATGGAAAAAAATTGGCATGGGCTTGAGGCCAGCTATGGGTGCTGGGAAGGACAATACTACACAGAAGCCATTGCCATGAGATGGTAAAGCAGGGAGGCTGGGACAAGCCCTGTGTGACAGAGAGATGTGGACTGAGTGAGCTGGCATATGGGAGAGCTGCCAAGGACCCATAAGGATGAGATCAGTGTCAAACAGAGGGGCCCAGGCAGCAGAGGAGTGGGAGAAAGGCCATGCCCAGATTACACCCTTTGATTAACCAGTCTGCCCATTTTCATTCGAGCACATCACTTGATTCCTTGATTCCATGAGGAAAAACATCAATCCTTCTCTATGAGTCTTTTTTTTTTTTTTAACCTTCTGCTAAGAGAAGCCTTGTTATGCCTGTTGACCTATTTCCCCAGAGACTGCTGTAGTTTGTTTATGGGGTTTGTCCTGTTTGTTTTGTGTTTCCAGATATGTCATGTGGGTCTGGAGGTTTTCCAAACCTTAACAGTAAAAATAACATAGAATAATCCCTGTCTCCAAGACATATGAGATTCAATTAAAAATTGCGACATACGAGTTTTTGGATGGGATGTTAGTATCTCTCTTTTCCCTTCTGTTTCTGAGCCTTTAGGATACTTTAAAGTGATGTTGTCAAGGGCTCTTTTATTATTAAGAGGGTTAGACATCTTTTTTACCAGCAGATTTCAGATTTTTACATACTGGCTGGAAAGGATCTGTGATTTTACCAGGTATGCCACCAGCTTGGCAGCACAGGAGGAGAAATGGTTACAAGCTCTGCTCATAAAAAGGAGATGTGTCCTTTGATTTGAAGGCCAGCATGCAAGAGGAGGAGTATCTGCCTCAAATCAAGAATATTATGCTTGAATATTGTGTTACATGCAGGAAAAAGTTGTTAGAAGGTGGCTCTGGCATTGCACTGTGTTTTTGTGGATTGGGAAAGGCCTCTCCTGGCAGACAACTGAGTACCACCATCTTGCAACAAACCCATAGCCACTGGCAACCCTGGATGTGACTCAACCCATGATGACATGTCTGCTGGTTGTTTAATTTTACAGCACACCTCTTCCTTTTAATTACATTATTTGTCTCCTTAGGCAAAAAAAAATCTCCATCACCATAGGTTTATGTTACTCAAATCAAAATAAGAAATAGAAAATATGTAATGGCTCATTACTTTCTAAATCGGATGCTGACCTAAGTTTGCAAGTAACTATGATTGACGTTGGACTACATTTTAAATGGATAGCAATTTATTTTCCATAAGTCTGAAAAGTCACAGAATCTCTTTATGTCTGCTATAATAAGCTACTGAATTTTATTTAATTGCTCATTTGCCATAAGCAGCTTTATAAGCATTTTTGGTCAGATCTCAGTGGTTTAGAATGATTGTGTTCCCTTTCTAGGTCTCCTACTCATTTTGAGGCCTCTTGATACAACAGCAATCAGAAAAAAAATTAAATATCAAAGAAATACAGAAACCTATTTATGAAGAAATCAAGTTGGTTGAAGTTATCATCACTGATTGATGAGAAACAACACTGAGAAGGAAACATATGTGGCTCTCCTGGAGAGAGGAATGGTGGCCCAATGTTGAAAGCACTCATGTGAGTTCATCACTGACTCAGTGACCTTGCACAATTTTATTAGGGCATCATTCAGATGGCAAATTCCTCAAACCATGCTCCCACTAGAGTAATTTGTCTGGGTAAAGAGTCTTTTGAGGCTAAATAAAGCTTTTATGAAACTCTTGACCCAGTGACGGTAGTAGAATTTGGTCTGTGTCAAGAAGTCATTTTGACTTTTCTAACCTCCCCCCCGCCCAAAAAACACCCAAAACCAATGCTTCCCAATTGTCCTTGGCAATGTGGAGATAACATTACTAGATTTGTGGAAAGTCCTTGTATGTGACAGTATGTGAGTGGGAGCAGGGAGTGAATATGAAATATAAAAGCCCAGAACATACAGAGAACAATGAGAACTGGAGAAATATGATTGCCTTTCACCCAGGAACACCTACACCTGAAAGGAGAGAATCTAGTTGGGGCTTAAGTAAGGAGGGGGCCTAACTGAGAACAGGGTGACATTAATGGCAGCTGGGTGACAACTCAACACAATACAGTGATACAATAGCAGATTCTATTAGTCCTTAGATAAGGAAAGCATTTGTTCTTGTGCCTAATTATAAGTACATACAATTATATTGAATTAATTGGTACAATCTAAGTGCTTGACTAATCCTAATGCTTAACTAATAAGTATAATGAGTTGAATCCCTGTATTTTTAAGGTTTTAGAACAGGATAAACGTTGTGGAAAGCCAGTGGATTCTCAGGAAGAGAATATAAAAATTGCCAATATATTGGGTAATAATCAAGAAAAAAAATTATGCAGGGATTTTGCAGAGGAGAGGAAAATATCAGGAAATATTTTTTATGCTCTTTAATTACCTGCATTTGATATTGCCTAAACTCTGTGTGATTTCATGCGTAAGTCATTTAATGACCTATTTTAGCTTGCTTTTTGTTTTAGAGGACTTTTTTTCTTTCATAATACAACCTGAGTAGCAATAATGTAAATCCATATTTTTAATGTATAATGACTATTTTGAGGCAAACACTAACCAGCCAGTTTTCTCATATGCCTGAACTGGAGTTAGCCTAACTAGAAAAACTCAAACAAGCAGAAGTTAATATTGTTTCTACAGTCACTGATATAACAACAATAGTAGTTGTACACCACCATGCTGAAAATCAACTCCCTTTATGTCCAAACAATAGCGTGAATCACAGAAATCTGACCTTGATATACAAATGTGATCATGTAGTAATTATAGCTCTTGTACTTTCTGTATAAACAGACTACTTCATCTGGAAATGCTGTAGGGTACTGCTTCATTCTACAATTTGCAGCTAATGACTGAGCAGAAAGCTTTTATATCCCAAAAAGCTTTAAAAAAAAGCAGGTAGAAAAATCTGATTTCCCACAAATGAAAAAAATAAGCTGGTTATTTGAACTACAGTGAATCAGGTCATTGCTCTATCTACATTCTGTTGAAAAGCAGATCTTATACATTTAAAGATTGTCCTCAAAATCACATTTTGCAAAGGTTATTAAAAATGCTTTCATGGGCAAAATATGGAACTAAATTACTCAGTCCAAGTGATAACTGACATGTTCTTTAACAGCTGTGAGGTTAACGAAAATGTCTTTCATTTCATGCCAAAATCTGCTTGTTCTGTTTGTGTCTGTGTTGGTATCATCCAAACAGGATGTGACAAACATATGTTCTTTGGCTTTGCTCTAATCCATGATTTGGGTAACACTATTAAGATGTGGTCTAACAAACTTCAGGGAAGCAAATCTGAGGATATTTGTCTGTGGACTTGATTTTAGTATGTCCGAAGCGATAGAAGCTCCATCCTGATCTTATGAATTAGCTGTGTGTTTCAGTTCCATAAAAATGTGTTTTCAGTGCATCCATAAAATATGCAGTCCAAATATTAGCATGCTTATAGACATGGGCTGAATCCTGAAAGAAAACAGTAATGGAAAACTAACCCAGCACAGAGCCCGGGAGTGACCCTGAAGAGCTGAGTGACATCCTCTTGATGATGAGTCCCCAATTATGAGGGTTTCCAAGAACGTCAATTGCTCAGTTTTTAATCTATTCAGTCATTACAGTGATGACTTTGGAGAATTCTAATTTATCAATCAAAATTTTTTTTAGTGCCAGAAGTGCTACCAAAGTTCGTAAGTATTACATAAGTAGTATAGGTTTTTTTTTTTTTCTCCAGGAAAATTTAAAACCTGAAAAAATATCAAGATAGCTTTCTTGAAATAAAATATATTTTCCTTAATTCCATCTTGAGTGGCATGCAATGAGTAATGAAAAAAAGTAATAAATTGCATTGCTTTTCTCTGATTCTTTATAAGTAATACCTGGAATTAACAATTCCAGTGTTTTACACTGAATTGATGTCAGGCTGAGAGGGTTATTAATCCTCAGGTCATTACACCAAACTTAAATATATTGGCAAAGTATGAGATTTCTTCTGTTCATCTTGAAATACCCTCGTGTTTGAATATGTATGGAAAATCAACTTAAAAATTCAGACCTTTTCTTGCATGGTACTTTTAGAAACAGCAACTGATTAAAAAAGAACCTGGTTTTATGAGATGGTTATTACTGTTAGAATGGAAATTAGTTCTCTGTCTCATGTGATCTAATTGTCATATGATTATGACATAATCGTGGATGGGCTGTGCAAGTGCTGTAGAACAGTGTTTGAAATTCATGCTGCAAAACATAATTCTAAGGCTGAACAGTTTTTTAATGTATCCCCACCACAGGATTTTGTAGCACGTTGCCAGAGAGGGCCAGAGGGCTCAAGGGTACTTGTTTGGTCATTTTCTGCAGTCTCATTCAGAGGTGAATTTTCTTTAAGTCTCAGATATATGACAAAGATTTGTGTAAGTATTTAGACTGAATGACTTTCTAGTCTTTGAAACCTGTCTTTTGTTATTTGTCTAATGGCTTCAGGATGGTGGTTTTGTGAGTTAAATCTCCTTGTATCCACTTAAGAGTGACCTTTTTATCACTTCCGACTATATCCATCAGCTGTTTCTTGGGCTCAGGGAAGAATTTTCATTTTGTGGAGACAGCAGCTAATCAGAGCTTCAGACCTCTGGAGGGCTTTCACTGATCTTGTCAAGGGTATTTTTTTATATTTGATGACAAGGTTGCCATTCTCAGTCCAAGATTTTGAGTTACTTATAATCCACTTCTGAGGGGCTAATGACAACAAGAATGCTTCCTACCTTCCCTGTATGCTTAGTCACTGCTTAATTATTTACGCAGTACAAAGTTTATAGCAAAATACCCTGCGCATGGTATATAGAGAATAGATTAATTATATAATCTGAATGTGACATCAAGCCCTGTTGTCACTGCCCCCACTCATTCTCAATAGCCACCAATTGTGGGCTGAATTCAAGATCAGCCATTTGCTGTCTGTGTTTTTAGGAGGGAGTCACTATTAAAATTAGGAACTAAACCTGGTGCATCTGTGTTAAAGATCAAATCATCTCTGCACAAAAGGTTGGGTGTGTTTGAACATTCCATGTCCTTCCCACAGCAGCTTTTCTACTCTGAGTTGGCAGCACTCAAGCAAAGCAGGCACCACACCTCCTACTTCCAGCCTTCATCAACTAGTCAGGCACTCATGAGGTCATGCATTGTCCTGGTGCCTGAACACCTCACAGAAGTTAATATATTTGATATGTATTTATAGGATGGCTACAGCAGACTGAAGACAAGACTGTCAGGCTCCAGTTTGTGACAACCTCTCTTTTCTTGGTACAGCTCTGTCCTTCACAGTGCCGTGTTTGTCATTCCTTCCTCTTTGACATGCACCAAGCAGTACCACTCTTCTACTCAACAGCCCTGTGAAAATGTAATTTATTTTGGCTCAGTAATACTTCTCACCATGCTGTCCTTCAGCAGAGTGCAGAACTATTGAAGTGTCTGTAGAGAATTTCCCAAAATACAAGGCACATAGAAACCTCAATACAGGCACAGAAAGATGCTTCTAAGTATTCTCTTCAGGTCTGTACCTACCCATACAGTGAGTCATGCCCAGATCCATGAGCGTGGATATTTATGTCTTTGAAATCATATGTCCTGTCTACATAGAAAAAAATTAGATAAACTCAAAAGTTAGTGACAGAACAGAACCTTTACAACTTAACCCAATCTCAGTCCATGTAAATGGGATTCTTTACCTCCGCTTTAGTGAGCTCTGACTCAACTTTTAGACTGTAAAAGTGGGATGTATCTGACAAAGTGTCTTTGCCTGTACTGTTCACTCCAGACTCCTTTCATCGTGACTGATGGTATGGTCAACACAGACAAGGGAAAGTAGGTTGCATCTCACCTCATCCTACAAAAGTAGAAGTTTAAAACAGAGATAATAAAGTGGATGTCTATAAAGTCAGATGAATCACACGCTAAACTGCTTCTTTTATCCTACTGACTAAAAGAGAGAGTAGGGTGCTGATTCCAGAGGTGAACACCTACTCCAAAGATGCTGCATGCCTAAGGGCACTGCAGCAGGGCCTTCTTATTTCTGCCTGAGCTGTACTATGGTCAGGTATAAGACTGTACCTCTAATTCTACAGTCAGGAAGAGTCATTAGGAGAAAGGAAACAAAATTTTAAAAACCCCAACCTTTCAATGGAAAACAACAGAAAAAAAAGTTGGTGCACTACCATGGATGCTGACTTATTTTCCAGTGACAAACTAATGGGAAGTTGTACTGATCTGTAGGAATTTCTTTGATACAAGTTACACAAAAAAACCCACAAGAAAATTATATGTTGTAATGTAAGTTTCATTTTTTACCAAAATCTGAAAAATAATTTCTTTTTTCAGTTTCACTTGTATCAGTTTCCTGTTCAAGCTCATGTAACACTGCTTGGGCTGCCTGTCTTGATAACAGCATGAATTTGTACCAAGACAGAAGTAAGCAAATCATGCAGTTTTCAAGAAGGTGGGAAAGCATTGAGACTGAGTGCCTCTAGGCCTTGAGGGCTGTTAAAAATGCAGAATAAATAACACGTTATATTCTCAAAACAGCTCCTGTTATTTAATAAATGCTTTAAAAAGTGCTTTAATTAGTTAAACTGGCTAATGAGTTCCAATATTTCTGCAAGTGACAGTGAGATGAGTATTTTGAATGCACTCAGATGGAGTTGGCTCATATTATAGAAGGCAGAGATGTGCATGGTGGGTATCTGGAGGTTTCTTCTGCCCTTCTGCAGCTGTGAAGTTGATCTGCCTGCTCCATGAATACTTACTTACCTACATACTGAAAGAGAGAAAGAGAGGGAGAGAGAATGAAAGAAAGAGAGAAAAAGAAAGAAAGAGAGAGGAGAAAGAAAGAAAGAAAGTAAGAAAGAAAGAAAGAAAGAAAGAAAGAAAGAAAGAAAGAAAGAAAGAAAAAGAGAAAAAGAAAAAGAAAAAAAGAAAAGAAAGAAAGAAAGAAAAGAAGGAAGACAGCTATTTCAAGGGCAATTATCTAAATGAGCTGGAGAAACCTGGGATGACTAAGTCCCCAATCTCTGGAGAATTTGCTCTAAGCACTTTGATGAATTTTAAAATGGTATTTCATTCTAGGTTCTAACAACATAGCCTTTCTCCTCCTCTTCTGGCTCTAGGCAACTGTTGTTAAGTCCATTTTTTCAAAAGCCGAAGGAGCACGAGTTAATAAGGCCAAGTCTCAAACCCCAGCACTGCAGATCTGCTGGGCTGCAGAGAGCAGGTGAGAAGGGAGGTGTGTGCATTATCTTCAGCATCACACCTACTGAGGAGGGCCTTTTGATCTGTCCTGTCATGGGTCTGTTTCACTTTTAGTTCAGCAAATTAACTGAAGGGGAAAGAGTTTTCAGTATCTTTAGCACAATCAGTGACAATTTATGCAGCTTTGGTTTCCTTCTTCTGATATAGTAATGAACCAAGTCTGGATCTTGACAAAACAAGAGACATCTCTGATTAGAAAAACCACCAGCACCACCAGGAAACATCAGTCCCTGTCACTGGTTGCAGCTTTGAGTCGGTTTCTTTGGTGAGCAGTTCTTGAAGTGTAAATGTTTTGCTGCTTGTGGTTGGAGTCACAAGCAAATCTGGCAGTGAAATACGAAGTCGAGGGTAGGTTTAAAGGGCCTTAGTCCCTGGGGAAATTCAAAATCCTGAGTCAGCAGCCCATATGTGTCTTTAGCCAACATCTGAAGGGCTGGACGCTTAAAACTGTGTCTATAGGAGAAGACACAATAAGAAGGAGGCACCTAAACTGCCTAAGAGGGAGCATGAGAGGTGCAGCTGGGCTTTGAGCACAGCCTTAGGGAATTCAGGGGTGTCAGTCTCTGCAGCAGACCTATAATCATGAATCTGCCCCTAAATGTGGGAACTGAAGTCAGCCCTCCTTATCTTGTAAAAATGCAATGCCCCTGCAACACTTGAGAAGTTTGTGGCATTGTGCAGCAGGAAGGTTCTGTTTTCATTCCCCTCCCCTACCTGAGTGGGACCAGATTTTACAGCCAGTGCCTGTTCTCTCCTACAAGCTCCTAAGACCACTCTGCAAGGCCTAGAAATTGATAGTAGTTGCAAAACAATCAAGTTTAATCTTCCTTTGTGAAAAAAAAAAACCAACACCATAGACCCCTGTGAATATATCTCGGATTTTTTTCCAGGGAACATCTGATCCAATTTAATTCAGTAAGTCCCTTTCCAGCCATTAATCTCCAGCCAAATTTTGTTTTTCATTTTATTGAACATTATGATTTACTGCACAGCTCTCTGTTCATTATTACTTAGAGAAACAGTTGTTCAGATTCTCTTTCTCTTGATCTCCTGATCAGGAAAATACTCTGCAGATGTGAACAGAAGTAAGAATATTACTCCTGTAAGAGAACTCTTCCCCAATTAAACATAGTGTCTGTGAGGGACGTTATAATCTTGCAAATAGTTTCTGCTTCTAAGAAAGGCTTAACAGCACAAATGAGGCCAGCTTTCCTTACATCAGGTCTACTGTTTGCTGCAAAAACGGTGCTGTAACTGACACAATTAATATTGCACAAATATCCTGGGAGGGCCTAAAAATGTTGAAATTCCACATATATATCCTTCAGTAATTAGAAGAACCTGATCTGCCTAGTGCTTTCCAGAATGAACTTTCTTCCTTTCTGGGAAAAACATATCTTGTTTGTTTCTGTCATGCACAAGAAAGGACAAAGCAGAAACATATTTTCTCATGATGACTACTGTTGAAACCAGAGGGTGTTGCCAGTGTTCTCACAGATGCTGCCTGCTCACTGTGGTCTTCCTCCTCCCTTGCATTGTATCTGAGGGTACCAGAGCAAAGCCTGCTGCAGTTTTGCTTCTGGAGTAGGAGCTGGCTGGTACTGCTCAGTTGTGGTGTTCATGACCACCACTCATCTCCAGCTAAACCAGGTAAACTCATGTGTGTTCCAGATGGCTGGAGGTGCTAAGGAGCAAAAGCACAAACCTGTCCTTTCTGAACATCCCAGTTTCTCTCCCATCTAAGCTCCCATTCTGAAGGGAACCTAGTGTCTTTCCACAGGACTCAAACTGACTTGTCTTCAACAGCCTGGCCCATCTGATGATATCTGTTTCTAGAACAGGCCTTCAATTGTAAAAATTAATGTTCTGCAGCTCAGGATGGAGATACATTGTCCTGCACTGGGAAACTCCAGAGGAAGCACTGAACTCTTGTCTAGCAAAACCCTTAGTGGACTGAAATAACTGACCTCACTTTCAAAAGGACATTGAAATAATCTATCCTCCAGGACTTTATTATGAGCTAAAGTTCTGAATTTTAGGCAAACAGCTTTCAAAAGTCACTGATTTAAGATTTTACCTGCAATGGCCAGCTTTAGCAGACAGGTTCCTCTCAAACCATTGCCACTGTATTAGCAAGCAGTATGGAAGCAATACTGATGCCAGGTCATTATTATCTCCAGGAAACACTTCTTGCGTTAACATGGTGGTTTAATGGCCTGTGACAATTTCAAGAATAGAGAATTTAACTACCGGGACAAATAACAACAGGTGTCTTTCTCTGAACTGTTATTGCTCCTAAAGCCGCTTTGGCACACACAGATTGGCATAAATACCAAGAGGATGTGGAACTCTGAAACCCCTTGTGGGCAGCCTGCAGGGGCAAATGCTGTGGAAGCTTTTCTCCCACGTTGTGGGTTGCAGTGAGCACATCATTACACTCCTGGGGAAATTCTCTTTTGGCCTCTCAGTAGCTGTGGCTTTTCCCTTGGGGAGGAGGTAGTTAGAGGTTTCAAACTATATTTTTCTTCTTCTAGCAATCTGCTTATTTTTACAAAATGTGTAGGAGCTCTTGAGACTTCTTTTCCTCCATCTGTCTTGGTTGAGGGGGATCAAAGTCTTGGGGAGACACATACACACACAATGCAATTGCCTCTGTCTCACTTGTAGACAGGTTACAGATACTGCAGAGTTCTCAGTGACACATTGTTTAAACCCTATTTAAATAATATGAATTCCTATGATATTAGTTACCCTTTTTCCCCCAGGATGTAAATCACAACATGGATAAGGTTCCCTTAAGTGGTAAGGTGTTTTTCAGCACCAGCAACATGGAAAATTATTGTCTAAGATTCCTTGTTTTCCTTAGGGTCAGGCTAAACCTGGTCTTACTGGTTGGGGTCATGTTCCCTCTTATGCCTCATCTGTCTAATGGTGTAAATCTATTGTAGGAGTTAACTTGTAAGTCCAACCATCTTGCTCAAGCTGTAGCTATTGGAGGACTTTGCTTAGGATGCTGCTGATGTGACTCACAGGACAAAGGCCTATTGCAGATCCCAGACTTGAGAAGAAGATTGCTGACATGTGTCAGCCACTTGTGGCTGTTTGGGAAGCCAAAGTGTCTTAAAATGGGCAGAAGCAGTGTTAGAAATGACCCTTGAGGGAAGGATGTTTCTCACTGAAGAGGAATCTTACAGCCAGGCTGTCCTCTGTGCTCGAATGCAATGGAGGGGACAAAATGTAGGAGTTTATGAAATACCCTGTGTATACCACCCTATAGGGGAAAGAGCCTAATTACTGCTCCGAGCTTCCAAGGAGCTCTGAGAAGAAAAGCATAAATCTCAACCATCAAGAGACTTGTGTAATTCAGACCAGGTGTCAGGTAGGCTGTTGTACGGCTCCAGCACAACATGACTTACAATCGCCTTTTTATCCTTGTTCCTCTGCTACTGACTCCCTTTAAGTCTAATATGCTCAATAGCAAGGAAATTTGTTTCCACTGAGCCAAATCTCATTTGTCTAGGTAGTGAGAATAAATACCAGCTGTAGATCATCTTGGATACTAGATTTTTAACTCCATCCTGGTCAATACAGAAATATGATAGATCATTCTCTACCACAGCTTCATTAACACAGAAAACAAAAAATTATAATGTTTCAATGATCTGTGAGAGCTAGAGTTCTGGCTAAGACGTGTCTTACCATTGATTAAGTCCGGATTCAGATTCATTTAGGACGCATATAACATCACAATTATACCCTGCTGATTGATCATAATTCAAAAGCTCTATACTTAATGTAGAATTATGGTACCCATTAGTTTTAAATACTTTAATTATTTTAAAATATCTTCAGAAATTATTCTACCAAGGTAGAGATCCTCTTTGTTCATGAATGTAGATAACTACTGAACTGTAGGAATTTCTGATCCTGACAAGCTTTGCTAAGTACTCAGCTACTAATTATGAACAGGAATAAAAGGACACCTGCTGAAATAATTATTAAAGGATGTGTGACTACAATCTGCCTCTTATCAGATGGATGGAGCCACTATCCTACATCAGCAGAGAATGCAGTATTACACATTTTATGACAAATATGCTTTTATGTAAATGATTACATCATTAGGCATATTACTTTGTGTGAATACTGAACTGCTTGGATTTTAATGCAGAAGGAAAGTAGCAATATAGTTCCGTGCTAAATTAGATAAATAAAGCACTAGAGTTACATGGTGCTGGCATAGATCTTATTTACTCACTAATAAATCTGGAATATTTCCACAGAATTCAGTTTGTAGCACTACTATAAATCAGGTAGGAGACTAGGATTGTACCCTCACTGTTAGTAATGATTTAATAACTGTAAATTCAGGACAATATTCCTTCCATGACTTTGCCTACCCATTTTTGTCTAACAATCTCTTGTACCTATAAGAGCCTTTTTTAAATGGATGTCTAAAATGTGTATTAGTTTAGGAAAAAGCCTGCAAAGCATGTTGCAAGTATCTGCAGGACAAGTACATCCTAATCATGAGCTCTGAAAGCTCAGAAAATCATCCAGATGAGATCCTGGAATGCTGGGGCCATAATCTGTGGAAATACCACTACATGTCCTCCCTGTTTAACTCTTGCACCTTTCATGTGTCAGCCACTGCTGGAGACAAGATCCTGAAGTGTTGGCTCGGATGGTTTTGTGTTCCTATGTAGAAGCATAGCACTGTGCTATAGGCTTGGTGTTATGCTGAAACCAGATACTAGAAGGCTTGTCCTAGAGCCTGAAACATCCTGCTGCCTTTCTGGCTGGCAGTTCTGACCAGGACAAAATTGCTCTCTATGCACTTGGCCAGGCCAGCTGCTATAAAAAGGACATGCAGCTGTGCCAGGCTTGGCAGGAGACATCTCCCTCTCCTTGCCCCAGTAGTTCTGAGGAGCACATCAACTGTGTGCTTTGCATTTCCCACGGACGTGCTCCCTTCTGGCTGCTGCAGAGATGAACATAAGGAAAGTGGGAGCCAGCCATGCTGCTCCTGCTGCTGGTCTGGGTAATGTCATGCAGTGACTTGCCCATGGTCACATCATAATTCAGAGACAGAAGGTGGCAATCCCAGTGGTGTTGTTCAGCCACTGCCTAAGAGCTGATTTATTTTCTCCCCAGACCGGAGAACAGATATGGAGGAATATGTGGGTTTGCAGGTCCTCCCAGGACCTGGGGGCACAACTCAATTTCTAATTGCAATCCAACCCCATCACTGTGCCACCAAGCTACAGCTTCTGTCATTGTAGCCACGAGAGAAAACTTGGCAAGGCCTTATTTACCCTTTTTCTAAATCAGTCTGACTTTTCAACCCAAAGGCCACACTCCAAAAGCCATTTGCTTTCCTAGATCAGCGGCCATTCCGGAAATTGTACAGATGCAGTATTTTTACCTGCTGAATTACAAGTGAGGCTTGTAGTTGGGTGAAGATTAGTTGTGCTTGTTATTTTTCACAATGAACACTTACATGTAGCCAAGGAGAGGCTCTCCTAACGATGGACTGAGGATGCACTGAATCAGTTAAAATCCCATGGCCTTAGAGAGTCACAAACTACTTGAAGAATGTCTCACAGATATCTTCTCCCATGGGAAAATGTTGCAATCTTCATTTTTATTGGCTTCTTTAAGCCCCAGATTCTTTAAAACTGGATGTTAGCATAGCCCCACAGCTCTGGGATAATAAGTGCTGAGGCACCATGCAGGTGTTGGGGTCTTTACCCCTGCAAGCACAACTGCTCATCTTGTTCACACACCTCCTTTCTCCAGTCTTTCCTCTCTGTCCAAGAAATTCCAGTTTGAGGGATGGAAGAGCTCTAATGAGGCATTTTACCACCCCAAAGAGGGTTGTTCCTTGCCATCTCCTGCAGAGCCCAGCTCTCCAGTCCCACACTACCTGCCTCTCACCCCTTCCCCCAGGGGTCATGCAGCAGTCTCAGGCACTCTCAGCTTCACAGCAAAGCTGTTATTTTTTCCTCTGGCTTTATTTATGAAAGTAGTGTGCCAGCACTGTCTCCCTCATTGCCACCCCTTTTCTCTCTGTTTGGTTTCCCATCAGGTGTTTTGCTCTGACACACCAATACTTGGTGTGACACAAAACACGAGGTGGGAACACCTGGCCCTGGCCGTAGAGCATTGTCAAGAAGAGAAGCTCCTAGATATAAAATCAGCTTTTTCCCCCCTCTTCATGGGACCTTGCTGTGGGATGTTCAGGGCTTCCTGCTGCAGCCCCCAGGGTGGCCAGCAGCCCCCAGCCGGGACTCCAACACAATTACAGCCTGCAAATGTTTAAAGGCAGTTTCTTTTGAGTTAGCCACATGCTTCAAATTGTTATGTGGTTAACCACTGAGAGCAAACCCCCACACAAATACCTAAGGATCAACTTGCTGAGCCAGGGTGGTAGCAGTGGGGGCAGAAGAGGAGAGGGGAGACTTCCCCATTTTGCTTTTGTGAGAAGAAAATAGCGTTATCTTTTGACTTTGCTGAAGTGCCAGCAGCCGCCATGTCACTGTGCGTGCTGGGTGATGCCATTTGCACATTAGTTTGCTGCTGAAAGGAGCCTTGTTCAGCAGCCATGGCCATGCACACCACAGGCCACATCCTCTGCTGGTGTAAATCAGCTCCTCTGCTGAATAGGAACTGAAAATGCACCCCCCTCTCCCTGTGTGATGTGCAAGTGCCAAGCTGGGGGAAGACTTCTGTGCTTTGACATTGCCCTATCCCATGTCCCTTAACTCTTATAAAAGCTGAATACTTTTCTGCTGACTCACACAGACAGATGGATTTTGTTAACTCCAGTCGAGATAGAGGAAGATGCACTAAAAGCATTGGCAGGGCTGAACCCAGCTTTGGGGATCAGGATGGGACTGAGCAAGGAGCTTCACATCTTGCCCTGTTCAGCATGGATGGAGGTTGGCTCCTGGGTGCCACATGGGAGGAGTGATGTGTGGTCTAGGCTGAGGCCTGCTGCTAATCAGTGTCTGAAATAATGACCCATGCTGTCATTCCATCCCCCTCCTTGTGCCCTCTCTGGAGCTCTGCAGCTCCCCAAAGCCCAAGAAAGAGACTTGGAGCCAACAGCAATAGAAAAGGAAACACCCCAAAACAAGTACAGAACTCAAATCCCCTTAGTAATTGCATTGCATCTGCTTAAATCTTTTTAAGTTACAGAGGATTTTCGTGAAGTAAATTAGCTTCCCTTTGCTTGTGTTTCCTTGTATTTTTGAAGACTATGAAACTGTTGAGGAACAAATTGTCTTACAAACTTGTCAAGACAGTTTCCAATCATGACTAGCAGAGCTGTTCATGAGAGTGGACCTGAGTGGAGATAGAGATAATTATTTTGCCATGGACCAACTTTAAGATCCTTCTTAACTTTATTTTCATTTCTAAAATGGTTGGTTAAGGGCTCACAGTGTGGCTAGGATAGTCCTGAGGGGGAAGATACAATCCAAACGTGATCCTCTTTCTCAGGTGTGAAACAAAATGGAATTCTTTGCTTTTTGAGAAAAACTGTGTGAAAACAATTGGTTAAAAAATTTTGGATGTGGGGGACGTTTTTGGTGAAAGTGGTTTAGTTCCTCTGGTCAATTTATCATCTGAGCAGTGAAACATCACTCTGCTTATGAAGTTAGCTGTGCAGGACTCTGTACCTGTCAAAATTGTTTATCCACAGTTGCCAACAACAGCAAGAAAGGCAGGAGGACTGGAAGTCATGATGGTGAGTGAGTTGGACACATGGAGTGAGGGTGCATGAGCTGAACCTCCTCACTGATGCAGAAAAAGAAAATGAGTGAGGGAAAGAACACTAAAGCATGAAGTGTCTAATCTTAGGGAGTTTAATGGTGCAGTTCATAACAAGAAAAAAAGAAGAATTTGCAGAATTTCTTCATGGGCAACTGAGTAGGTAGGTCTTTGTGGCCAGTAAGTCCTCATGCTGCTGAAGGTTCAGGAGTAAATGCCAGCAGAAGCAGCTACTAGGGGACATTGGCACATCGACATTATTGACCCTGAGATTGGGACTATTGCACTTAGACTATTGAAAACTAATGCAATAATCAATTATTAAGGAATTATTAAGGAACTACTGAGTGCTTAGTATTATTATATGAAAAAATATAAAAAATTCTCAGTCTAAATCCAACAGAACCTTAATCCTATATGAGGGCTATTAGGGGGAAAACAAAAAGGGGGAGGCGGGCAGAGAATTCAGGTTTATAAAAAGAAACACGTACACAATGAGCTGAAGGTTGTGCTTCTGTACTTCCTGCTCTGGGTGTGAGCAGAAGAGGAAATACCAAAATACCACCAGAAAAACTATTCCCACAGCATTCCCAACCTGGCTGAAACCAGAAAAGTTCTAACAGCCCTGCAAAAAGAGGGTAAAATCCCACAACTGACCCACTGTCAAGGATCTTGCTCATAGTAAGGCCAACAAAATTTCCAAAGCTAGGAGATTTGGGTAGACCTAGATGAGTCTTTATATTTCCCCTGACTCCTCATCTGTATTTTCTGCAGTTCTCAGATCATTGATGACATTTGACTTTTCTGCCAGCTTTGAGGAGCACATTTCTGCTACAGTCAGTTTGATCACACCCGTGACCACAGACCATCAAATTGCGTGTTAACTGCAAGGCAGGGCATCATGGTCCAGTCTAATTCAGGTGAGGGGCTCCTTGGCCCCCCTTCCATTTTTTGACAGTCAACCCACTACAATGAGAGTACATCCTACATACACAGCAAGAACTGACCTTTCAATGCATAAAATGCCACCAGTTTCAGTGTTGTCCCATGTCAATAATTAAAAGTGACTTCCTGGAGGCTCCCAGGCAGACAAGACATTAGTTTGGTCTGGCTCCTCTAGAAAATGTTCCACTTTTAGCAAAAAAACCCATGAACAGCAGGATCGCATTCAAAGGGTTATACAGATAGCTGACACACCAGGCAGTTAGTTTAAAATCTCTAATCTGAAAGCTTTGCAAAGAACTTGGAAAATGTCTCTTTCCCTTTATTGGTATAAGAAGGAAAGTATTCTGTCCTACTAACCCCCCAAAATTTAAATATCAAAGTCTCTTGTTTGACATGCTATGCTGTAACTGGAATTCAGGACTTGTTCAATAGTCTAAGAAAAACAGTAAAATTACTATAAAAAGCTGGTTTTCCTATAGGTGTTTCCCTACATCTAAGCAATTCCTGAATCAAGTTTTTTCCTCTACAATTAGAGAATCAAATCCCTGGACTGGCTCCAGTGAGCAGCTCAGGAATGTTCAGCACAACCACAGCCTCCAGCCATGGGACAGAACAAAAGTTGCAACAGTGATGATGCTTTATCTTCCACAACTTACTCCAGCAACACTTCCATGGATGCCAATAATGAGATCTGCTTCGAAGAGGCCTGAAAAGAGGGTTTTGTTTTTTTTTTTCAAATTCTGAGTCACTGATTTTGAGACTGGTCAGCTCATTGCATATGTGGCTGTGGTTTAGCTAAAACCACCTAAGGCTGATAATGTCATCATGAGCTCTCACATCCAAAAATGAAGCTAAAACCTTAGCTAAGCCCCATGTCTGAATGCAGCTTTCCAGTTCATTCAGAGCAGCATAGCACTCAGCATTTTCCCTCCAACAACAGAAAGCCCCTTTCTGGCCTCCCGGAACTGCTGGATGGAATACACTGTCACTCCTACTGCAAACTTATTTAAGAGACAATAGGGCAAATAGTTGGCACACGGATTCTTCTTAAAACTTAAATCTAGACTCACAATAAAATGTAGAAGGCCAAGGAAACATGCAAAGACAATCAGAAAAGGCTCATTTTTCTTTTAAAATTAATTTTTGCTGAGAGTGAGACATTGCAATTTACACTGTGGGCCCCATTCTGCAAGTCCTTTCTTACATGAGCTCTGCTTAAAGTCACTGAGATTGTTTTTACGTGAGTGAAAGTTACTTACACGAGAAAGGACTCACAGAATCCGGCCTTACACATTTTGCTACAAAGTTTACCTAGACATTGTCTGGGCTGTGGAGCAGTGTGTGTGTATTTTCAGGACGGAAAAATGGACTTCAGTTTGGTTTTTTTTTTNCAGGGATTTCAGGAAATCCAAACACTCAGACAGGAAATCTGAACACTGGATAAACATGCCATAATCTCCACAGATACAGTTAACGTGCAGCGTCCCTGTTAACCCATTGCCTGCCCGTGCTGAGCCTGGAATCCCAGCTGCGATGTGAGACGCCTGGAAACACAAGCTGCCCCGGGGGGCTCCACAGCCCGAGCGCTCGGAAGCCTGAGCAGCAGCCCTGCATTCAGCCCTGCCCTCGCCTTTTTTAACTCCATTGATTTCTACGTAGTGCTGCTTTAGTGAAAAGGTTATTTTCCTCCTCTGAGAAAGGGATGCACCTTGAGCCCTGCAGCAACCTGCCCAGACTCCCGTGTGACACTGACTCTGGGTACCTGGTAGTCCTGGGGTAGTTTTACCTGGTTCTTTTTCCACTTCTCTTTTGCTGGGACACAAGATTTGTGTGGCTGTCTGTGGGATATTTCCCATATGCTGTCGGATATTTGATGGTTTACTCCAGGCTGGTGCAGTGGGGACCCCCTGCTTCCCCCTCTAGGAACTGTAGGGACAGGCTACTTGAAGGAGTTTGGAGGCTCCATTTATGCCATTTTGCCAAGGGATCTAATTCCATGGCAGAGGGGCTGGAAGCAGATAACCTCTAAGGTCCCTTCCAACCCAAACCATCCTATGACTATGAATTAAGGAACAAACTCTGCAGTTCCTAGCAAAATTAGGACGAAGCCTGTTTGGTTGGTTATTTTCAGAATATAGACTTTGCTCTTTGTGTCTCGTGGTTCACTCATTGTCATTAAAAATATCACTTTTAGGCTTCTTAATTTATTTCTTTTATATGATTTACCTTGGTTACACTATTAATGTAAAGCTCTTAACTAGTTACAAAAACAAGGAGAAGCAATAGTATTGCATACAGCTGACCCTTGCTTGCATAGATGTAATTAATAAAGTGAGGTTTACATGAGAGTTGCCAAATTTAAATTCATAGTATTACAATCACGCACACACACACACACAATTAATCCCCTGCATGTTTGCAGAATAGGGACTGCACTGTGTTTTCTGGAGGAGGACAATTGCAGGCTTCTCTTCTTTCCAGAGGTTATGCATTCCTAAGGCAAGGGCCAACATCCAAAAATGCTTCTTCTCTCTAAAAATTGACTTTTTGGGACAGTCCTGCCTAAAAATGTTAGAAAGGAAACATCGGGTCTTTAGATTTTCTGATTCTCCTAAGACTTCATGGAAATAAAAAAAAAAAANGACTTCAGTTTGGTTTTTTTTTTGGAAAAAGTTCTGACTTCAGCTTCACCCATCTGCTTTTCGCAGTTTGCTCCGCAGCCACATTGAATGGAGGGGCTCAGCCTTTGTCCCTGGCTCTGAGCTGCTCCTTCCCAGCCACGCTCAGCCCCGACGCGCTGTAACTCACCAGGACGTCTGCAGTCTGAATTCCCATTCCAGATTTGGTCCTCAAGCCTAAGGCCATTATTCCATCTCAGGCTAAAACATATTCTCCCACGGGCAGCTGAAAAAGAGCATGTTTCTTCAGGTTTTCTTGCCACAAAAATGATAAAATAAAGTGAAATAAAATAATAATAATTATAAAAAAGAAATCCAATGTACGGCAATCCTTGGAGTTCTGGAGTCTAGGAGTGTTGATCAGCATCCATAAATGTCCTGACCGGTGAGGAGACACAGGCACTACAACTGGAAAGGGAGCAGGAAGGAAAACCTACCATGTGAGCAAAGTTTAAAAAAAAAGGGAAAAGGGGGGGGGNGCAGTGGGGACCCCCTGCTTCCCCCTCTAGGAACTGTAGGGACAGGCTACTTGAAGGAGTTTGGAGGCTCCATTTATGCCATTTTGCCAAGGGATCTAATTCCATGGCAGAGGGGCTGGAAGCAGATAACCTCTAAGGTCCCTTCCAACCCAAACCATCCTATGACTATGAATTAAGGAACAAACTCTGCAGTTCCTAGCAAAATTAGGACGAAGCCTGTTTGGTTGGTTATTTTCAGAATATAGACTTTGCTCTTTGTGTCTCGTGGTTCACTCATTGTCATTAAAAATATCACTTTTAGGCTTCTTAATTTATTTCTTTTATATGATTTACCTTGGTTACACTATTAATGTAAAGCTCTTAACTAGTTACAAAAACAAGGAGAAGCAATAGTATTGCATACAGCTGACCCTTGCTTGCATAGATGTAATTAATAAAGTGAGGTTTACATGAGAGTTGCCAAATTTAAATTCATAGTATTACAATCACGCACACACACACACACAATTAATCCCCTGCATGTTTGCAGAATAGGGACTGCACTGTGTTTTCTGGAGGAGGACAATTGCAGGCTTCTCTTCTTTCCAGAGGTTATGCATTCCTAAGGCAAGGGCCAACATCCAAAAATGCTTCTTCTCTCTAAAAATTGACTTTTTGGGACAGTCCTGCCTAAAAATGTTAGAAAGGAAACATCGGGTCTTTAGATTTTCTGATTCTCCTAAGACTTCATGGAAATAAAAAAAAAAAAGAGAGATAAAAATTAGTGCCTTGAATTTCATTTGCTGGTGGAAGTAATTAGACACAGAGGTAATATCCACTGACTGGTGCCCTCACTTAAGGCATTGGCAATTATCCCATCTGAAATGGCCCTAATGTGAGTCCCACATGTAATATTAACCTGTACCATTATATTAAGGCTCCTGCCAGGAACAAAATAGGAGCACTATAGGAAAAGGCTTCCTTCAGCACCTTCTCCTATTTGCAGTGTGTTTCTGCTTATTATTTCAAAGACAGAAGCTCTGGCAAACCAGGTTTGGTTACAGCATTCCCTGGAAGTGGCCAGGCTTGGACATCATGCCTGGACTAAGGAGTTAGGTTGTGTTGGCTGCAGGGGGCCTGGCAGCAGAACTGGAGTGGAAAATGGGGCTTTGAGGGCATCCCTTCCTCAGGAGCTCTCATCTGGTCTCCAGCCTAATTCTGACTCAGAAAATGTCCTTCAAGCTGGGTTCTCATGTTCCCAGTCATTCTCCTACTGCATTTTAGCAGGCACGACGCTGGAGATGGGGGTCAGTCCCTGTGAGTGTGGTTGGAGCACTGGTGGCTGCATCTGTGCAAAGCTGGTAGAACAAATACTTGACTTTGGAGGCATGAAGTCATCTGCCTTGCCTAGCACATGCTGCATGAAATAAGGACCAAATGGTTGCTTGATGATGTCAGGAGGAAACTGGTGGAAAAACAGGGAAAAATTAAAACATGTTGGGGTTGAACTTTTTTTTCTTTTTTTTCTTGTTCCATGTGCTTTGCCAGTGAGCTATTTCAGTCATTCACTTTTTTCCGTAGAAGTTCTTCTGTTGTCACAGTGTTTTTCACCTTCTCTTTTCTTCTGTACTTTCCCCTTAGTGACACTCTTTCCAGTAGCAAAAGGAAAGCAAAAAATAGAGAAAAGGTATAAAGTGTAGCCTTTTCAGTATAACTGGAAGGAAATCTAAAAAAAAGAGAAAATTTAGGCATAAAACTTCAAAATATGCATGTTGACCAAAAAAAAAAAACTTTTTAAGACTGAGAGACTTTTCATTTGAAAACGTTCAAGCAGCTCTAGGAAAAAAAAAGGAGCTGGGGGAAGTGGGATATAATTTATTACCACTAACATCTGCTGTAAATCAGTTAGAGGTAGGCAAACATTCCCTACCAGGGCAGAGTTAGGTCAAGGTGAGAGGGGATAAAGCAATAATTAAAAAAGACCAGTGTCCTCCAGCTACTTTCAATGGGCTATAAGAAGAAGAGCAAGTGCTTGCTGCAAAACTGGGGTTCTGTCTAGAAAATTTTCAAAGAGGGCAGGGGGGAAATAATTCATATTCAATGGAAAGCTACCAGTTTATAATACATCTCCAACAATTTCCATACAGAACCACAAAAAAATACAATACTTTTCTGTTTTTCCAGTTAAAAGTAAGTAGAAAAAAAGGTTGTGCTTATTGTGAAAAGTTTAATTTTATGAGATATTTGTGTTGAAAAACTCTACAAAAAGATGTTATTGTCCCTCTTGATAAAAGGGAGAACAGGGCAAAATAATAGTAGGCAAAATAATGAAGCTGACAACACTAAACTTTATATAAACATTCCAGCAGAAATGGGGTAGAAAGAAATTTTCAAACTCAGGCAAGCAGATAAAGATTCCTGGAAGGGCACAGCAGCTGCAAAAAATCCCCCATCACCTTAAGGAAAAAAAAGGCCAGTGGCCTTACTCAGTACAGATGTGGAGATGCTTGCTTTTATATTGGGAAAAACCCTCTACCACCTCCACCCTTGATGTACCCGCAGCAGCTGAGCTTTCTGATCACTTGCTCTGTATCCCCAGGATGTGGCTTTGTGCATTTCTAGAGCTGATAACAAAATTGTCACTTCTTCCACAAAGAACTCTATGGCTACTGAATTAAGACAAATCAATTCATTAAAGATTAAAAGGGTTTAGATATGCATGTGAAAGATAAAGCACATGAAATCATTATTGAGATCGTGAACAAAATGCTCAAGAAAGTTACCATCAACCTATGAGGCCCCAAGCTCTGTTACTTTTCATGTTTCAATGACAAGGCTTATCATTATAATAGTTAGAAATTTTTTTTTCTTCATTATAGATTTGAAAGAAAGATCAGTTCTTTACTGCCCTACTTATTGGATTTGGAGAAGATTTCAACAGAGTAATTAAAACATTTGGAGAAAGAAATTGCAGGTCCCAGTTTGGTCATTCTCCACCCTGCAGTCACCTGTAGGGTTTACATCCTTGAAAAATATTACTTAATATATTCACATGAAACTAATGTACTTTCCCTTAAGAGCATGGCCAGCCCTGTGTCTCTGTCATCCCAGACCTCTCTCTCTCTAGCTACCAGAAACTGGATGCCAGAGAAATACTGTGACACGTTAAACCAAGTTACCCAATCAACCTGTGACTCTATCTGGATTTACTACAGCTTATACTGAAACTTCTTAAACATTAGAGAAAATGAGTAGAAAACACTGTCCAAAAGGATTTCATAAACACTGACACAACTTACCATAAGCTATAAACACTACTTTTCTTGAAAACTTCAGTAATTAACTTGTTTAGAGACTTCTTGCTGCGCTACAAAACATATCTCTTTGTGCACTGGCTTTCAATTTTAATATTTCCTTGGAGATCCCTGCCACTTTTATTTCTAGTCCTGCTCCCTCCTAAATGAGCAGCCAAAGAGGTTTGCTTTTGAGATCAGCATCTCTGCTGGCAATGTTGCTCTAGGAAAAGCACCAAACCCCCTCCATCCAGCAGCAAACCATGTGCTCTTACCAAGCACAAGAAACTTCACCACCTTCTCTACTGTTCATTCAGTGAAATACAGCAGAAGCTGTGTTCTAACAGGTTTAACAACATGTTTGTACATTTGTTAAGCAAACAGGATCTCTTGATGTTACAAAAAGGTCCAGGCATTAGACACTGCCTTGACAAGAAGCACTTGACCCATGGTGGTAGCTACATGCTGCACTAATGCGCAGGAGGCTGTGCATGTTTCATTTTCTACTGTGTTTAGAATTTTCTTTTTTTAAATAAGAAAAATCCCCAAACCCTGAAGCATTTCCCTTTTTTGCCTCTCCTTCATTGTTCATTGTTACAATGACAAAAATGGGGAGTATTTTCATAATCCTCTGTTTGCCCCCTATTTTCTTTTCAACGTGGCATGTGAAGGGAGGAAACCAATGACATGTACAAACAATGTTTTCATCTGGCTCAGCTCAAGAAATGCTGTATAGAAATATACAGTAAAGGGTAGTAAAGAAAGCAAATGTCAACTAGAGAGGTCCCCATGGTGTCAGAGTAGCTGCTGGCTTCATCTTTTCCCAAAGATATGTGGACAGTCCAGATAATTTGAGAGACAGTCCAGATAGCTGAGAGGAAACTGCAAGTTGAGTTATGCACCACAGACCTAAGTTGCAATAAAAATGTTGTGTGAAGAAATCTGAATCTCTCTACATTGTTCTCTGTAGGTTTCCAGGGTGCCAGTTGGGCTGAAAGAGCTGGGTTGGAAGGACACCTTGGACATGTAAGCATGACACCAGGCTTATTCTCCAATTGTCACTAAAGTTTTCCTTGTTTTGCTTTCTAAAAATGGTTGAAAAAGACGCCTCCTCAGTGTGTTGTCAGTGGTTTGTTACAGAAAAGTTAAATGACAAACAGAAGTCAAGAATGCCAGACATTAACAAACAGTATGACAAACCCTAGTTGATCACCAGATTTGCTTAGCAATTAGGGGATTTTTTAAAAAGAGAGATGTAAGCTTCTTATGATCTGGGTCTTTGGAAGTCATCTGAGCAATTATTTTAAGCTATTTTTACAAATGAAGACTAAATGTATACATAAAAATTAGTGCTATATTTCTTGTCAATCCCTTATCACAAGGAGCTGAGCACTTGTGAGCATGGATGGGTGCCATGAGACTTGTCATAGACATGTGAGAGTCAACACTGTTACAAATGCTGCAGGCATCACATGCTCTAAGCTCTGGATATTTGTTTGCAACATAGGCTGTGAGCATGAGTTGTTAGCCTGGAGAGCTTCAGAGTGGTCCAGAAAATTAAAGGCCACTGGGAAAATAATGTTATTTCTAATTGTATTTGCAACTTCTGGAAATAGGCGATGGCCGTCAGGGAAACATGCCTACAAAGAGAAAGATAAATCCATTTTTTTTTTCAATGACTGTAACTGATAAGGAGTTTAGATTTTTATGCTTATGCTTATGCATATGTATGTGTGTCATCAAAATCCAAACCCTAGAATGCTGGTGAGGAAACAAAGCCAAAGGGTAAAACAGAAGTCTGCTCTGCTATGGCCCTGAAGTGTGTAGATAAGAAGGAGATGGTGCAGCAGAAGGTTGGGTCTGCTGCAGAAAGATGTGACTTTTGCAGGGAGAAAAGCCAGGACAGTGTGGGTGGCGGGGTGGCCTCTGTTAGACCCAGTGGGTCAGAGAGTGCTGTATCCCATGCTCAGAAGGGCTGCAGTGCCTGTCCTCTGCTACCAATGCACCTGGCACCAGCACCAGAGAGGTTTGTGGGGAGCAATAGTGAGTAGAGAAGAGACTTGCTGTTGTCACAGAGACTGCAGCACTTCTCCAAAGGAGGAATGGGTTCTGCAGATGTCTCATTTCCATATTTCTCCTCATCACATCACTGTTCTGGCTTACACTCTGGTTATAGGCTTCACTTTGGGAAAAGCGCCTTCATCTCTTGTGGGAGGTGGTGGCTGCCTTCATCCCACTCTTACTTGCTGTGAATCCCTCTGCAAGTGTTCACTGGTTGAAACACTCATCCTGGCTCAGTCAGGATCTCCCATTTATGCTCTGCCATGTTATCATTGGAGGTTTCAAACACAGCATTTGTTTGAGATCTACAAAGCACATCCGTGGAGCAAGATCATACAACACCAAACATTAATTAATCCCCTTTCTGAATGACTCTTCTTGGGCTAAATATCTTGCATTCCTGCCTTGTGATTTCAGCACACACTGCCTCACCAGCTTTGTACTTCAGAAGGAGGTACCCATATTCCCTGGTGTTCAGGGCAACCACAAAGCAGTGTTCATGTGGTTCTTCTCATGCAAACGAGGGACTGTGACTTTTCCTCTTGTGGAGGTCAGATGAGAGATCTGCTAGTCAGTCTTTGGTTACTCAGTGACCAAAGGCCAGAGGTTTATTACCTATTCCAAACACCTTAGCACCTTCTAACTGGCCTTTCTGCTGCCTGGGGCCCAGACCACACTCTGCCCCAGTGGCTTGCCCCTTCTGATCCCTGTCCAGTCCTAGGAAAGAGATTAAATAGTTAATGAAGTTTCATTAAGCAGGTTCATGGATAAGGCCAAGTTCAAGCTCTTATACTGACCTTGGTCAAATCACCCAAACTTCACTTGAAGTGACAAATTCCATGGCACTGCCAAACTGCTGTCTAGTTGTGTTTTGTCTTAATCCCAGCCTGAAGCAGGCAGAAAGGATGTGCAGTAACCTTACTTCACTCAAACATTGGCGAGTACCTTCTGTTTAGACAAGATACAGCCTGGGTCTCTCTGGCTACACCTCTTACCTTGATGAACTGTGCCTCAGGTTGGGGTCCATTTTCTTGTTAGATGTTTTATGTTGGTTATGTTTGCACTGTACATAAGGTCTGCATCTCAATTTTCAGCTCTGTGCCTGAATTTTCTCTGTATGGTGAGCCCATGGCCTTTCTCAGATTGAAGCCTGAGTGAAAGGTAATGTCTGATTGATGCAGATGATCAATAAAATAGGATATTTCAGTTGGAAGGGACCTAAAATGTTCATCTGGTCCAACTGCCTGACCATTTCAGGGCTGACCAAGAGTTAAAGAATGTTGTTAAGGGCACGCCCTTATACCTTTTAAACACTGACAGGCTTGGAGTCTTTACCACCCCTCTTGGAAGATTATTCCATCATTTTGACACCCTCTGAATCATATTGAAAGAAGGGCAAAGCAGCTGGCAAAGGGTCTAGAGCACAAGTCCTATGAGGAGAAGTTGAGGGAGCTGGGAGTGTTTAGCCTGAGAAAAGGAGGCTCAGGAGAGACATTATTGCTCTCTGCCACTGAAAGGAGGTTGTAGAGAGATGGGGGTCAGTCCCTCCTCCCAGGTAACAAGTGACATGACCTGAGGAAATGGCCTCCAGATGCACCAGCTGAGGTTTAGATGGGACACTGGAGAAAAATATCCATAGAAAAGGTGGTTAAGCATTGGAACAGGTTTCCAAGGGAAGTGGTTGAGTCACCAACACTAGAGGTATTTAAAAAACATGTAAATGTGGCACTTAGGGTTAGTAGTAGTTTACCATAGTTTAATGGCAACTTGAAAGAGTTGGGTTAATGGTTGGGCTTGAAGATCTCAAGTCTTTCCCAACCTAAAATGACTCTATGATTCCATGAAATACTTCCTAATATCAAGTCTAAACCTCCCCTGGTACAACTTTAAATCATTCCTATGTCCAACCAATGGATCCCAGGGAGAAGAGCTCAGCACCTCCATCTCCCCCTCCCTTCCTCAGGAAGCTCTTAGAGAGCATGAGGTCCTCCCTCAGCCTCCTCTTCTCCAAACCAGACAACTCCAAAGCCCATAGCTGCTCCTCACAGGACACGAATTCCAGCCTTCTCACTGGCTTTGTTGCCCTCCTCAGGAAACATTCAAGGACCTTCAGATCCCTCTTCAATGGTGGGTCCCAGAAATGTGCAGAAAATTCAAATACAAGCTTGAGCCCTAAGCCAACACAGAGGCAAAAGCATCTATCTACCTCAATTCTCCACGTACAAATGATCATAATCACAATGTATGTCCTTACATCACGTTACTCGGACACAGATTGCACAGATGCTCCAGGAATGGGATTTGTAAGGCCTAAGCATGAATTTTAAGGATGGGATGATGTCTCATTTTTCTACCATTATGGCTCTAGTGGTCAAATCGGATTCTTTGCTGTATAAGAAACTAGAGAAAATGTCATGCAAGGCAGACTGGATTACATCAGTTTTCACTCTTGCTTCAAGACTTCACATACATTCAACATGAAAACTTGATTTTCTCACTTAAAATGTACAAGAAGTTTAGAAGAAAGTAATATTCTTGTCTGGGGGAGCTCCAAATCAAATGATTTCTAAAATAAGCCTGAAATCAAGAGCCACTGCTGTTAGCTGCATGAAAAAGGAGAGGAATATTAACTTCTGTGGGAGGAGGAGCTGTACCTTAAAAAAATGTTGCTGTTGAACGCAAAGCTGGTATGGAAAGCTCAAGTAATTGGAAACACATGTTCCTGGCTGCAGGAGTACAGCACATAAACTGCAGAAGAAAAATAATAATAGAAAGGACACAGAATATTTGAAAATATAGTGAGAGAAGTCAACATTTTACAGCTTGTTAACAGTGACTATGGCTGGAATATTGTTTCACTTCACCATTAACCTTAAATACACAAATGTATCTGTTGACTTTCTGTTGTACACCAACTTTAAAATAAAATAGAGATCTCAGGCATGTTGGATGATAGTATTACATAAGGAGAATATTTTAGTAAACTATCTGAACAAAGATGACTCATAATGATACAGATGAATATTTTATTTTAAACACAAAATGTTGTGAATTACTTAGCACCTAAAAATAACACGCCCCCTCTTAACTTTCAATGAACTGTGTTGACGTTGCAGGAGTTTCTAACTTCTTCAGTACGGCAAATCATCCATCTTTTGTAGTCTGTTAACAAAAATATCTCTTTTCAGGCCAAAGCTTCAAACCCAAAGCACACATAAACCCCCTCACACCCACACTCCCTTTGGTTTGCAGCTTTTTGTTCTGCCTCTCTCCCTTCTTGGGTAGTAAAAGCCACAGGAGGAAGGAAGGCTGTGAAATCTGCACAGAAAAATTAAAATTCAATGCATACTGTAAAATATACCATAACCATACTGTAAGAGAGTGTAGATCAGTCACTTAAATCTGTGTGGGTAGAGCTGTGGCGGAGCTGCCTCTTCACCATCTTTGGTCACTTCAGTTTCTTCCCATCCCTGTTGGATATGTGAATATCTGTTTTTCACTTCTTGATTAATGCCTGATTTACCCTCCCTCTTTTCTCAGCTGGGGTGAGTTTTGCAGTTCTCAGATGTCTGTGCACTGACCCAGTTGCAGTCTAGATCAGCCCTGGTCAGCTCGGGGCTGGTATGTCCTACGTAACAAGGGTGTCTCAGGCAATTTTGGTCATGGAAACCTCGATCTTTCCTGGGCCCTGTGCCCTTCAAAATCATTATAAATGACTTGGATGCAGAACTGGAAGGAATACTTAGCAAGTCTGAAGGTGATGCAAAGCTGTGAGGAGCTGCTGACTCCCTCAAGAGCAGGCAGGCCCTGCAGAGAGACCTCAACAAATCAGAGAGATGGGCAATCACCATCCATATGAAGTTTAGCAAGGGCAGGTGCTGGATTCTGCACCTGGGATGGGGCAATTCTGGATGTGTGTATAGATTGGGGAATGAGAGGTTGGAAAGCAGCACCACAGAAAGGGACTTGGGGGTCCTGGTCTGTGGAAAGCTGAACATGAGCCAGCAGCGCCCTGAGAACCAGGAGGGCCAACCCTGTCCTGGGGAGCATCAGGGACAGCATCACCAGCCAGGCAAGGGAGGGATTGTCCCATCTGCTCTGGGCTGGGGCAGCCTCACCTCGAGTGCTGGGGGCAATTTTGAGTGACACAATACAAGAAAGACATTGAGCTATTAGAGAGTGTCCAGGGAAGGGCAACAAAGATGGTGAAGGCCATTAGGGGAAGCCCCATGAGGAGTGGCTGAGGTCACTTGTTCTGTTCAGCCCGGAAAAGAGGAGACTGAGGGGAGACCTCATTCCTTGTGAGAAGCAAAGGGACAGACACTGATCTCTTCTCTGTGGTAACCAGTGACAGGGCCTGAGAAAATGGCCTGAAGTTGTGTCAGAGGAGGCTTAGGGGAGGTTTAGTTTAGATATTAGAAAGAGTTTCTTCAGCCAGAGGCAGAGGGTGGTTGGGCACTGGAACAAGCTCCCCAGGAAAGTGGTCACAGCCCCAAGCCTGATAGAATTCAAGAAGTGTTTAGATAATTGTCTTGTGCACATAGTGTGACTCTTGGGGATGGTGCTGTGCCGGGCCAGGAGCTGGGCTCCATGATCCTTGTGGGTACCCAACTCAGCTTATTCTGTGTTTCTGTGGTGTATATTGGCTTTCAAAGATGTGAAAGTCTGTTTGAAAAGCCATTTTCAAACTGTAGAATTTCAAGCCACTGTCAAATTTCAAGTTCTTCTAATGGAGGAGTGAAGTTTCATATACAGGACTTCCACAGGGCTGTAATGTGGGGAGTGGGGGGAGGAGGTGGAAAAGGAGCTTTCCCTGCAAATTCATCATCTTGGATGACTCAAGCCTTTAAAGTTCCAGAAAGAAATAATTATTTAAAATAGATGAGCCTGAGACAGACAGCTAAGGTTGAAGTAGTGGCAGAAATAGCTACAGCATAGTGAACTAAATTTCTCAAGGGTTTCATACGGCTGAGGCTATTTCAGTAATCAATGGTGCTTCTTGCAAAAGCTTGTAATCCAAAGGCCCTGAAGTCAATAGGAAACTTTCCCTCAGTTTTTTGGTCTTCAGGTCAGGCTTCTGAATCATTCAGTGCTGTGCCTATTCATAGGGAATACAACATACATGCTCCGTTGAAAGCCAATTAGAGCACTGCATATCAAGACTGGCATAATCTTGCATTTCACACATTTCGTTCCTCCCTTTGCCAATGTCTCTTGGCTTCTGATCATAATGGGCCATCTTTAATATGAGGTTAAATATTTTTTCTTCTCCTAAATGCCAGGTAAATTATCTCATCTGTGAAAAAAAAAAGGAAGGGTTCCTTCAAAGGAAAGACAGAAATAGATGTTGTATGCTATGGGATCTTGAAAAGTCTGCACAATGACCAGAGTATATTATTCCAGTAAGAGTAGAAACTTATTCCCACACCTACAGGTGTTTTCCAGCTTTTCTGTGATGAGCTCCACATCTCAATAAAGAAATTGCCTCATGGGCACTTACCCTCCAAGTCATTGTGTAACATCTCTGTGGCAATTTACATTACATGGAAAACCATACTGAAAAAGCATTTGTGCCTTTTTTAAGAGGTCTTTAGAGGAATATGGGTATTGACCTTCCTGTAAAAGTTGACCATGGTTTCTGCTTTTGCTGTTTATCTCATCTCTTCTCCTTCCCTGGGCTCTGTTCCTTGCAGATGAATTGCAGGATGAAAGTCAGCATACTGCAGGCACAGTGAGCTCACCACCGTGCTGTGGGCCACAGCTGAGGAATCTCCATCCCAGTCCCTTTCCAGGGTGAAGTTTCACTGTGACATGCAAAATGCTAACAGGATCACAGATCTTATTTAGAAGCAAAATCAAAGAAAGGCAAATCAACACCCCCAGTGATTACTAGGAGAGCTTTATAGCCAAGGATAACACCTCTCCCTGATGCATTCTGCTGTATTTTTCCAGGGTCATCTGCCTTGCTTTTGCAGAAACAACAGGATGGCACTGGGACCTGAACTCTGACTCTGCTGTTTCTGCTGTTCTGGATGCTGATGCTGCTCTTTCACAACAGCTGAGTTAGACCCAGATGGACATGTGAGTTATCTTTTCTCTAAAGAAGAAACATCAACTAAACCCCTGACATTTTTATATAGTTGAGAAATTGCTTCTGTCATTTTTTGACATAATAGATTATAGATTATTAACATAGTCTAATTGCTTATGGAAATTCCAGATTGTTTCTTGTTAAAGTAACAGATTCACATCAAATCCCATTCATTTTAAATACATGATTTTGAGCACTTTTACATAAAGAATGTGCAAAGAAAAAGATTTTTTTAATTGTACTTGTAGAGATGATCATGTTTGAAATTTCAAAATGGAATGATAGGTAGAGTTGACATTACATATAATAGCCTAGGAAAATTATTTCAATACACAGAATAGTATATAACTTTTGTGAACATTATTCCCTTCTTACAGCAAAGGCGAATCTTTACTGGTCTGTTCTAAAAGGCTTCATTAGGATCTGTCTGATATCTGCTCATATCATGCCATGAAGGACAAACAAGGATAAGAAAATAATATGACAATGATTAAAGGTAGAAATACACATAGTAGCAGCAGGAAATTTCTTTTAGCTGATACCTATACCAGATTTCCATCTACTTAATGTCAGCTTTTGTTTTCAGATTTTTAATATTTGTTTATATTTACAAGAAGAGGTTTTTATGAACCAGTCAGAACATGTATTTGCATGGTTTACATAAAGCAAAACCAGAAAACTGAATTGCTGGGGAGCAAGCCAGTCAAATATCTGACATTTGGGACATCCTTTCTAATTTGGAGGACTTTTCATCATCATAATAATTAATAATATGAGGAGGGGTCATCTGAGTGTTCTTGACCAAAGAAATATGGTGACAACTGCCATAGACGAAGGTTGCAGAAAACAGGAAAAAGGAAGGAAGCCATGGGTAGCCTTCACTTCAGATAACCTATGACTGAAGCTCCTGATGCTCAAGAGAGGGTGTGACACAAGGCATCTATGATGGCAGTGTTAACTCCAGAGCTCTGGAGGAGATTGGCCAACGTCCAAGAATCAGGAGCCTCTCAAACATGCTGCATGTTGAAAGCAAAATTGAAGTGGTGAAATATTCCTCTTACGTCCATGGGCAGGATGTCATATGTGCATTACTCACATAGAGTCCTGCACCATGTTCACAGCTTTTCCCTGAGCTCACTGCTAGAGCTGGAGTGTATTAAAGGGAACATTTGCACGCAGCGAATTCTCGAGTTGTTCCAATGTCAGTGAAGGCTGGGGAGCCACTTTGCTGTAGTCAAGCATGCTGAGCAATGTCTGACTTTAATATAAACCAAAGCTCTCCTCAGCACGAGTGAAGGTTGCAGTGTTGTTTCTGTGCATCATGCTTGTTCTCTAGGGGTGTCTGGGTCATCAGTTGTGTGTACAGAGACATTGTCCCTCATCCATCAGGGCTCCAGCAGCTGCTCCTTGGTGTTCAGAAATGTGACCAAGGCCACAAGACAGCAGGAGCCCATGCTGGGAGGGTGAACCAGAAAGCTGGAATTACAGCACTTGGATCTTGGCCAGAAACACCAGGGTGAAAAAAGGAACCCTCCAAATGAGCTACTGAGACCTTATGTGGCGGTCACCAGCAGGATGTTTGTTTTCCATCTCCTCCATGGGACCGCACATCCAGCCGCAGTTTCCCATCTTAAAGCTGTGCTGGGACTTTTGTTCAGGACTGACTCAGAGGAAATGGTGCCACTCAATGGTGGCACTCGTTCAATGGTGAATCACTGAGTGACTTCCTCTAGTTTGGGGGTTTTCCTTAGAGACCTTAGAGCTCATTCTGCAGCCTTCCTTCCCAAGGGCTGGATGGATGGAAGAGCAGGAGCTGTGGGATGGCAGCACAAAGAGCATCGATACTGCAGGCAGGGAGCTCTGTGAGCCTGCTTGTTGCCCCAGGCCTGCTCCAGCAAACCAATACACATATGCTTAACTCTACACTTCTGAGGCATAATCCCATTAATTTAAATGGGATTACTCATGGGCTTAAATTCCTGCAGGATCAGCAGTGAGGTCTGTTGCTGCAGCTGCCGGGTGCAGTACAATTAATGGTGTAACAAGAGTTTTGCTCATTCTATACCCAAGGGCTGCCCTGCTGAACATCAGCACTGCTCATAGCCTCAAGCTTGAAAAATGAGCCCTTCTTCAATTCAAAGGTCTCCTGGGTTTTAGCTTTGCTTCATCTTCCTTTACCTGCAAAACAGTCTTTCCTAAATTGAACTCTCCTATGGTTTCTGCCTCTTCTTCATTGTCCCCAGGCTGTATGAAGGATTTTTGTCTCCACCACTGCTTATGGATCAGTGGATCACCTTAACTGCCTTGATCAGTACAGTACAGTGAAACACACATGAGCACACACCCACCTGCCCCAGCTTATCTTCTCTAAACAAGCATATTTCCTCCTACTTAACATCTTTCTGCTAATCTCCACCATCCTGCTAGAGCAGGCTGCCTCTGAAAAAAATAGCTTCTCCACTTGCCCTCAGGTCATTTTAGTCATTGTATCCTACTGTCAGCCCAGGGGTAAATCCATTGTCTGCAAGAGAAAAGTTAGTTAAAGCTGGGGATGAAAATATGACCTAAAAGTACTTCCCCCCCCCCCCCNTATGGATGGATATTTTATTTTCTGTGTGGTAGCTACTTTTCCATCTGAAATCATCTGGCCACTTATATTTTAAATTAATCAGTAAGGCTTGAAGTTAGTTTATTTTAACAAATAGCTTAATGAATTAATTAATCAATAGCTTGCTTTTCAGGGCTCATGCACAACGTTAGTACATGTAAGTAAGTCTAACACATAGAATCAGGAGAGGCAGTCTCTGAGGGAAAGTGAATTGCTTTTGTTTAACTGCATGTATTTTAACATTTTGGGCTTAGAAAAAAATAATTCTCCCACTGGAGACCTTTTATGCCAAGTTTGAGCCTGGAGCAAATTTTATGGCTCAGTTGCAGTAACCCCTTGAATATGGGGGTTTATAATGGAAAGTCTGACGAGCTCTCAGCTAAAGCACTTCTAACAGATGTTTCTGTAATGAAAGGGCTGTGCAGAACAGGCAACAGAGAGCAAACTGTATTTTGTATTTTGCAAAGATTACGGATGATTGTGCACAGTTTATAAAGCAATGGTGGCTTTAACCCAAAGTCGCACGCTCACATCAGGCTGTGCCCCGTGTGTGTGCATACATTAACAGCAGAGTGTTTCACTAACAGAACCAGCTGTTGAATGTAACTCTTGTATGGATTTTAAAATACAGGTCACTTTGCTCTTCTGAGCAGTGATTCGGTAGTGATGGTGGTGACAGCTATGCTTTCATTCAGAGTGCCCTGAAGATGGATGATCAGTACTCCATTAAATTGGTCTGAGTAGAAACCAAATTGTCTGTGTCTCAGGGGAATTGATTTGACACTTTGGGACTTTCTTCTCTACACTGTGTCATCTCCAGCAGTCATAGACATGGCAGAATGGATCTCCTGGTCTCGTTCTCCAAGGGGTTGATGGGTGCAAGCTGAGTGCCTGGGGTGTGCTGCCCTGGTTTGTCCCCATCTGGTTTGTGGGCCCTGGGGACAGTGCAGATTTGAGCAGACTGGGAGACTCTGGGGATGAAACTGGGCAGAGAATCAGGAAGTTGTGTCCTCACAACACATTCTAACCTCAGAGACCCAGATGTCTTGGCCCTCGGTCACTGCAATGTTGAAGTCTGTCTTAAAACAGAATAATTAAGAGAGGAAAAAAAAGAGCTCAAAACTCCCTGGAAAAGGAGGTTTTATATCTGGAAACGTTACCAGAGGGTATTTTGGGTTTTGTTCTAATCTCCCTGTCAATGCTCATTAAGTGGAGTGCAGAGTCACTGGACCATCATCTGAGGGTGTGTTTGATGGGGGAGACCTTGAGAGGCAGATGCAAGGCTTGCAGAGCCTTCCTAGGCAAGATGCAAATGGCATTTTTATGTCACACACACATTGATTTGTTCCAAATGCCTTCTTTTTTATGATCGTGCTTTGCCAGCCTGAATTCCTTTTGGGTGAGCAGCAGCGACAATGTGTAATTAACGTTCTCCTGGTTAATGCTCTGTTAATGTGCTGTACCCAGAAAAACGTGGTCCCTGAGGCTGTATCCATCACTGCCTTGCAGGTAGTTTGGAGTAACTGTGTTTCCTATGTGAAAACTTCACTTTTCTCCATCAGTGCAAGGAGCAGAGGCATCTGTTAGTACTGAATGATTGAGATGAAACTGCTTACAGCATTCTTCAAGTGACAGCAGAGGAGAAAAACCCCCTGGACTGACTTTATCAATTTGCATTTGATACAGTATGTTATTTTTAGGGCTTAGTTAACATGAAAGCATGTGAGTTCAGGAGTGCATGCTGGAGTGGGCTCCTCCCTGCCATCACATTTTGTGCTGCAGTGGACCTGAAAGGACTCCAGCTGTCCATTGTGACAAAGCCACTCTACCCTTTCAGGGCAGCGTGTGGCATCAGTGCATTATCCTCTAAGCTAAATTGTCCACTTGTAAGTGTCTGGCCAAGTGGTTTTAACTTCTCAGTTATCTGCTCTGTGGAAATGGTTTGGCTGCAGCACTCTTCCATTTTTCTGACTTTCTGTTTTTGCTTTTTGTTTGTCATGGTCTTTCTTCCCAAATGCCACCTTTGATGTATCAGAGCTGAAAGGGGCTCCTGAGGAGAGCACAGCCCACATTGGAGCAGGAGCTTCCTTGTCACCCGCCTGTCCCTTGGCCATGGATTCTCTAGTTATGAGAAGTTCAACGTTTTCACCAGTCCACCCTTATCTTTCTGTGGTGGAGCTATCAAGAAGCAACAGATAGCTTTTCTGAGTGGACCCAATAAATTTGTCATAACGGATTCAAATGGGGGAAAGTTATGTTTATCTTAGTGGAAGGACAAATAGGACGGTTATAACCACAAGCAGAGAGGAAAGCAAAACTGGAGCAGTGCAGCGCAGGAGAGGTCTCTGGAGAGCATTCCCTCCAGCTTACCCTTCATCAGTCACTGTGGCTTAAAGGGATAAACATTTTATGCCTTCTTTCGCCTACGCCACAGCCGTCTCATCTGTTGGTAAATTTGGGCCTGTGCTGTTCTATCCTTAGCACACCCCTAATAATCCTCCTCTGGAGGACCTGTTTTGATTTTTAAAGGAATTAGATTTGGAGGGCAATAAGCTGTAATCAAAAGTTCACTGCTCAGACTTAGGAACTGCTGATCTCTGATGTGCCCGCCAAGGCTGACTTTGGGCAAGGCACAGACATCCACATTTTAGTCGCCAAACAAATCTGATTTCTGTTCTGGACTGAAACTTTCAGTAGCTCTGTTTCCGTAACTGAAGATGCAAATAGCCAAATCTAAGCCCACAAAAAATATTATCTTTAAAATACATTGATGCTATATGTTATTTTAATGGGAAAGACTTGACAGCGTATTGTACTTATCCTTTAGTGACTGATGGTTGCACCCACCCCAAGTGATCAATACTAGGTCAAATCTGACCTATGACAGTGAGTGATTTTCACTACTTACATATGAATGTTATATATTTGTTTCCCCCAGTGCAATGCATTTCCCCACACTCAGTGTTTTAACCTCCTCTTCCCCTGTCTGACTTCTTTGCAGAAGGCTGTGGAGGTTACCAGAGGAGGCTGAGTGAACTCATCCATCCATTTGCTGACCATTTGAAATGCTGGGTGTCTTCTTGTTATTTATCTGTTCCTTTCACTGAGGCTCATACATGAACAGTAAATTAACTGAGAGTGCACAGTGACACACTCTGAAACTTTAAATTTATGTGTGCATATTTAAGAACCTCCATAAAAATGTATTAGGGAATTGCAGGAGTTGAGGGTGGGCTGCTGCATTTGGTCTGTACAAAGGGAATCTAAGGTGCAGAGTGGTAGGGAATCAAACCTTTTAGTGCCCAACCTTTTAGAGTATGAGTGATAATGATAGATTTTAATCAGCAGCAGCATCTTGGTTTGTGATAGCATTAGCTTCAACAATTTATTGTCTTGATGCAGTTCATGGTAGCAAAGTGGTTATGAAAAGTGAGGAGCAAGGGTTAATTTCTGGCTGCCTTTAAGCTGATGGCAGAACTCCCCATGACTTCAAAGGGTGAAGATCTCACCTCAGGTTTCAGCTGGTGTAAGTTGACATTCCTCCATATACTTCAATAAAATCAATGAAGCCCTGATGATTTATTGCAAGTAAGAATCCAGCCCTAAGGCTATTAAGGACTGTAATGTATAAAGCTATAATTATGGAACCATAATTCCATCAAGAGCTTCTGGCGGTATCATGGACCAGAGTTAAGTGCATTGTGCAAATAAATGTAATGGTTTTGCAGTGTACTGGAAATACTTCTCTCTCTCTCTAGATCGAACTCTTAGCACAAAGATATTAGAATATATTTTGTCCAATCACAGCAATAATTGGAAAGAAAATATTAGCTGCAGATGTAAGATTTCCAGGACACTGAATCAAAACATGCATTTTGCAGCAGCCACTTCAAAATTGTGGAAGGTTCCCTGCACTGCTGTGATAACTCAAAGCATAAAATCTCTTGATTTTTATGTTATTTATCATTATCAATAAGCTTTGATAGTATGGCTCAAATTTCAATGCTGGATGCATCCAGATAGCACATAGGTGTTTGCCCTTGTATATCACAGCAATGTAAGGATAAGAGCAAATGGTCTCCAGTTACACCAGGAGAGATTTAATTAGATATTAGTTTAAAAAAAATTTCACAGAAAGGGTTGTAAAGCATTGGAACAGACTGCTGATGGAAGTGGTGAAGTCACCATCCCTGGAAGTGTTCAAAAAGTGTGGATATGGCACTTAAGGACATGATTTAATGATGAACATGGCTATGGTTCTAGGTTGATGGTTGGACCAGATGATCTTAAATGTCTCTTCCAAACCTAATGATTCATTATTCTAAAGCAACAGCTGTGTGTGTATGAAAAGGTGCCCAAATGGCAGGAGGGGATGGAGCCCCACACAGGGAAGAAGAAGACTCTGTAGGTGTTTGGGATGAAGTAGCATAGATTGGGTAGGATCAAATTGATAATCTACTTTTCTACTTTTTTTCAGCCCATTTTCTCCATTCTGTTTATAAATCTGAACCTGGATAGTTAGTCTCCCAATTAGACAAAGGCATATGCTAATACTCAGTCATCCTGTTCTTGCATATACAAACTGGGCATATAAAGATGGATGTGCAGCAGTGGGTCTTCCTTAATTTAAAAATCAGATCTCTGCTGGTCTCTCTGCAGCCTTTTGGGTCTCTGAAGCTTCAAGGAAACCCAGCTGTAATTAATCTTCACCAGGAAGATGCACCTGAATCACAACCCTGATTCTCAAGTAGTCTGGGGCTTGAGGAAACACATGGATCAAGATTCAGTTTGGACTAGATGTGATAATTCTGAGAATACAGCTCTCTCTTGACTAGGAAAAGCACACTTTTTGTGAGTCAGTCTCTTAAAATCAAGGCAGATAGAGGAAGAAGTGAAAAAAAAAAGAAACCTTGCAAAAGTGAAAAGCTTTGAGCAAGATATTTTCATCTTCTCATTTGTTCATGTAACAGGATTTTTCAAACAGCATACTCAGCTGTTGGGCATGAAATATCACTCACAGCTCCAGGTATTTGTTGAAAAGGGACTTCAGATTCAAGCCTCCCTTGTGCCACAGTAAACTTTATTTTGTCTGTATTTGCTCAGTCGAAACTGTAAAGAAAATAAATGACAGATTTCCTCTCTGGAAAAGTCCTGCAGAATTTAACATTGGTGAAATCATGAGGATCTTTAAGGATAGGGAACTGTAGAAAAAAGTCAAAACGACCCCCTGAAATTCAGCAGATTTCCTGTCTATTCTACAGCATTTTATATGCAATTTCCTGTAAGAATTAAAATTATTAAAAAGCCCCAAAATAGGCATTAACAAGGCTGGAATTTCCTATTAAGTTCTGAAGGACTTTTCCATAGGGAATGTGGCAGGTTAACTGCATCATCTGAAAACTTTGGATGTGGTGTGTGGTGGGCTGAGTGGCAGTGAGAGCATCTGCCCTGGAAGGTCTGCAGCAGCATCCCTCAGTGCAACCCCTGTTCCATTTTCTGCAAATGAAACAACCCCAGCCAGGCTCTGATTCAACAACCATGGCCTCAAATCAGCCTCTGGAAAATCTCAGTTCTAAGTCTCGTTGAAGTCATTGAAAATGAAGTCGAAGTAAATTACTTGTTTATGCAGTGCTTTGCTGTTCCAGGCTTAGGCCTGATCCTAAAATCTAAGTGCAGCTTTTTGCTGCCTTCAGTGGGCTCTAGGGCAGGTGCTACAGCAGCATCTCCCCCACACTAGGATACATAACAGGTTATTCCACCCATTGGGTTTCTCACAAGATGCAGAAGAAGTGAGTGTAGCCCGAGGCTGAAGACATATACACAAGTGAGATAAGGATCATATATGGGAATTTGAAGTGAGACTGTCCTAGTTCATACAGCTGAAGATCTAATCCTGGCTATCTAATAAAACAGTTAATCTTCAAAATCTTCTTGATAGACTGTGCAAAAGGAGCCCAAAATTGACAATTAGCTCTGATTTTAAAATACTCCAGGCATGCATTTTAAATATCTGCACATAATTCTGGGGAAGTGATTCATAGCAATGCAGGGGAACCTGAGGACGCCTCAGAATAAACTGGACAGATGATAGCATACATCAGTTCCTCTTAGGAACAGAAACCCAATTTTTATTGAAACCTCAGATAAGGAAGTGTCATGGTTTAACCCTAGACAGCAACTAAGCTGCTCACTCACTCCCCCCACCCCTAGTGGGATGGGGAGGAGGATCAGAAATGATAAAACCCATGGGTTGAGGTAAGAACAGTTTAATAATCAAAGTAAAGTAAAAAAAAATTAAAATAGTAATGAGAAGAGAGAACAAAGAGAGAGAGAGGAATAAAACCCAAGAAAGACAAGTGATGCAGGATAAAATTGCTGACCACCCACTGACCAATGCCCAGCCCATCCCTGAGCAGTGATCAGCCCCTTCCAGCCAGCTCCCTCCAGTTTATACTCTGAGCAGGACATTCTAGGGTGTGGAATGTCCCTTTGGCCAGTTCAGGTCACCTCTGCTGGCCGTGTTCCCTCCTGGCTCCTGGTGCAGCTGCTCACTGGCAGAGCCCAGGACACTGAGAAGTCCTTGGCTCAGGGAAAGCACTGCTCAGCACCAACCAAAACATCTGTGTGTTATCCACATTATTCTCATACTGAATCCGAAACACAGCGCTGCACCAGCTACTAAGAAGAAAAGAAACTCTATCCCAGATGAAACTAGGACAGGAAACCTCTTCTTTATATGGAAATCTTACCAGAACTGAGTGGGATCACATGCTTTAGTAGAGTCATCAGTGATTTTCTCTTACCCCCATATACTTTGCTGCACATGGTGCCACACACTGTACAGCACTGAAATATGGTTGGTTTACTTGGCTGCCAATCTGATTTACTAAACTTATGGATGCTTAAATGAAACATATATAACTTTATTAAAGCTCTCAATAAGCCCAAGGAGCAGGCTCCAGATACAAATTTTCGTGTTTAGAATAGTCTGTTTTCTAGTACAAGAAGCAATGTGTGTTTGTGGGCCAGCTTTGCCTTGGCTTGCTGTTCAGGCTGTTCACAGGTCCTGTGTGGGGCGAGCCCGAAGGCAGTGGTGCAGTGGGTGGTGTGGAGGGGCAGCACTGCCATTGGCACATCCTCTCACTGCTGGGATCCCAGGAACTGCTCCAGCATCCCAGGGAACTGCACTGGAAACACCTGCAGTGCCTGGCCCTGTTTCCTTCCTGGCGTGGAGGAAGCTGGGCTGGGCAGGGAGCAGGGAGTGCAGCAGTGCTGTGGGATGCAGGGGGATGCTCAGCAGATGGGCAGGCATGCACCCAGAACCCCACAGCCACTGGCTGCAGCAGATGTGGTGGATGTGAGCTTGCTGAATAGACTCATGCTCACATTAGTAATGGCTTCAGCTCAAGCAGAGATTGCTTTTCCCAGAACAGCAACCCCAAAAAATTCTTGCACACCATTGGCATTTTAGAATATCACAGAATGCATTGTCTTTGAATCACAGAAGTTCTCTATTAACCTGAAGATACTGAAGACATCTAATCTCTGTTTTGACCGATAAATTAAATACTGCTAGGAGATTTTCCATTTCAAAAGCACTGGAACTTTTCTGCACTGTAAGAAAAGTCTCCAGCGCAGTTCAGGAAGCAGCATGGGTCAGCCACCTCTCCCAGCAGGCAGCTTGGAAGAGGTTACAGTGTTCTGGAGAGCAAAAAATCTCAGAAGTACAGCTGCAGGCTGTTCCAAGCTGGTTGGCCTCAATGACAGAGAAGAGGCCTGCGCATGTTTAATTTGTTATCAGAGGTGCAGCTGCTGTGTCCCCTGGAGCACCATGTGTAATGAGGAGATCTGGCAGGGCATTGCTTGCAGGTGGGCACAGGCAGCACCCCCACTACAGGGTTAATGGGGACTGGAGACTTAACCCAGCCTCACAGGAGCTTCCCCATCATCCACACACAATCTCCCATTCTGCAGCCTCTAGCTTGAAGTGGGACACCCAAAAAAAAGCACATTTCAGTGTAAAGGCACAAAACACCCTCGTTGCAATGGTTTCAGTCAGTGTCACTAAATGAACCTGACAGAGGATCAGGCACAAGGGCAGAACAAGCATCTTTTCAAATAGAGAGCTAATATGGGGCTCCATGCTGTGCTTCAGGGCAGCAGCAAGGACATGAGGTCTGGCAGGCAAAGCCACAGCAAAGGGGTGAGCAGCTCATCCCAGCACCTATGAAAACCCAGGGCTTTCTGCTGGAACAAACCTCGTGGGAGTGCTGGGGTTTAGCCAGCCCCATTTGGCAGGACCAAAGATCAAACAGTGCCACCCGCGCCTGTTTGCAAGCTCAGGCTGCATCACTTGCTTAGTTTTTGTTTCTGCTTTTGGAGGATTATTGAGGATTTGTCACGGAGAGTAGTGCCAGTCTCTCCTGAACTGTCTGGATATGCACCAGCCGACACAAACCATCTCTCTTGAGCTTTTCAGGTCACTGCACAGCCCCAGCAGAGCAGGATGGAGACTTTCCCATTGCTGGGCAGTCCTCCATGAGGGGCTGAGTGCTCCTGAGTGGTGCCCACACTTGCCCTCCTCATGAGTGGGATCTCCTGCCTTTTTCCACAACTCCCCATCTCCTCTTACACCTTCCCTGTTCTCCCTCTGCAAGACTGTGCTCCAGTGCAGTAGCTGTCTGTGAGCAAACCAGTGAAAGATTATGCTTTTAATTAGGGTTTGATGCTAATTGTCTTCAATGAGGCTATTTTCACACCACAGCTGACCAAAGCTAGAAGACATTAAGTCTGTCTCCCTAATAAATCATTCCTCCTGCTCCCCGGGGTTGGAGATCAGGAGTGAATAGGCAGTGTACACAGCACTGGCCTAATTGGCTCCTAAAATATGCAGGCAACTCCCACAGCAGTCAACAGAAAGGCTCGTGTGCATCTGAGAGGGCCTTGTGTTATTATTGATGCTCTCACACTAAGGAGGCCATTGTTGCCTCCCCCAGCCCTCTGTGGCTCTGGCAGGAGTGTTTCCATGTCTGCCAGCCAGGGGGATGAGCTGGAAGCAGATGAAGAGGAGGGGGTGTCTTTTTAAAAAAGTCAGACAAAAGAAACCTCAGCCCTCCCTTTGTCCACCCCCAGCCCTAAAACAAAGGCTGGGTATAAATCTTCCATTTCCACTGACTGGCCAGGTTTGGAGAGAGAGATGCCAGCTAGAGATCTCTGACACAATTAAAAAATCAAAAGGCTTCTGTGGATAAACACTGGTTTGGCACCACAGCCTGACAAATCCTTCCCTAATCCCTATGAAACCTCCCAAACCAGGCAGAGAAATGCCCAGGGAAAGTCAGCTGCTCTGAATTCATCCATCACCATCACTGCATGTAGCCCTGGGAGCTCCCAGTTACCCCCTCCATATCTCCAAACCCCAGAAGTCCAAATTTGTCCTCAAAATCCTGTCTGAACAGAGCCACACAACCCTCTGAGCCCTCTGCTCCTGCAGGACATTGCCTGGCCTTGGCTGTTGTATTTTGTACCAACAGGGGAGATTTGATTCCTTGTTAAATAACAGACACCAGAAAAATAGGGCAGGGAGAACTCCAAAGCGCTGTCTGGTCTCTCTCTGTCACTGCTGGTTAACATCAGTGAGAGCCTCCCTGCTCCTGGCAGAACTGTGCCCAGTGCCACTGAGGCAATGCCCCTCTGAGCAGAGCTGAGTGAACACCTTCCCTTTTGGCAGCTCGTGCAGGTTCCTCCCTGCTTTGTGATAAACGTATTTTTCATCTCTGAGTGCATGTGACAATTAATAAAGGCTGAGGGCCAGATCCCCACCTGGTATGAGCTGGCAGGGCTCTGAGGAACACAGCAGAGCTCTACCAGTTTAAATCAGATGAGATGCTGACTGTACTCCTGAAATCCCTGCAAACACTTTTGAGCCAATGCTGTTCCAGGCTTTGATTACCTGTAAGAATTGCTTATTCCAGGGTCCCTGAGGAGGAAAAGTACTTTAGGTGTTTAACAGCACAGCTGATGTGATGCTCCACCTTGGAGCAGAAACTGGATTAAGGCAGGGAAATTAAGAACACTTCTTTTCCCAATCCTCCCATTTACAATGGAAAAATAAACCTCCTTATTAAACAGATGAAGGTTAAACACACTCACACACACAGACACGCAGAAAAGAGAAATATTGAAAGTACCTTCACGTTGTCACAGTGGTGGGGTTGGGTTTCTGATTCTTTTATTTTGCAACACTGCAGAGGATTTTAAAGGGATTGATGGCCCTGCAAGGCAGAGACTGTGCCACTATTTTCTTTGGAAAGTACCTCACTGGCCGTTGGTTCTTGCTACCGGAAAGAAATAACAAAAATCTGAAGGGATAAGACAAATATGCTCCTTCAGGAGTTTCTAATAAAATTATAACATTGAGCAAGGCTGCCAGTACGTTCCCTGTCTAGATGCACTGCAGCAGAAGGGAAGGATTTAACATGCTTTGAAAATGCCAATTGCCTGTTGCCAAAGATGCATATGATCCCACTGCCAGCAGGGTAGGTGGCAGGGATTAAGATGTTAGAGGAGACACCATCCTACCTAGGCAATATTAATTTCACTGAAGAAGACAATGCAAAGACAGTCCTGTCTCCTGTGAGAGAGATTCCTTTTTCCCTCAGGGTTCACTCTGAACTCTCCATGGTGGCAAAACAACTTTTACAGGAGCCCTTTTTGCTTCCTGGAATATTTTTATGGTTACAGCAACCAAGATGTAGGTACTTTTCCATCTACAAAAGGGATTTCTGTGGCCCCCAGGGCTGAGAGCATTTCCTGGTTCTCCACTGTTACATGGGAGCTTGGGGCAGATACAAGAGTCACCGTGTTGTGAGGGGGATGTGGCCCAAGGTCATGCCCAAAGCATGAGTCAAAACAACAAATAGATCTTGTGAGTCCAGGGCTGGTATCCTCAGCATCCTCTTTTCTGTAAGCAAGGTGCCCATGTAGGAGTGGTGAAGCCCCATGTGTCTTCATTTCCTGGCTGTGCTGCTGCATCCCAGGGACGTGTCATTGCCATATTTTGTGGCTGGGATCAAACTGAGCTTGTATTTCTGGCATTCTGAAGTGTCTCCAGATGATCTGGCTGTTTCCTTCCAACTTTTTGTTCCCCTTGTGGGTCTCCCTGGCATATTTGGTAGAGACTGGGTGCAAATTTGATTCCTGGTCTGGTCAGTCCAGACTCCAGAGGCCTTTTTGTCACCCCTGCCCCAGTTCAGAGGTTTTAAGCATATGTCTACATCCCTCCCCATTGGGGTGAGCATTAACTGTACTCTTGACCAGAGACATGTAATTAGAAGCCATATTTCAGTGGGAGTCAGGCATATGCTTAAATTCTCTTCTGTTCTGAACTGATACTTTCTTGAACTGGAGCCTACATTTTTTTCTGCATGATCCATCTTTGCTCTTCCACATACCTTCACTGCAAATTATTCTGCAATACATATATGGCTCAGTAAGTGTATTGCTCTGTGGCTTTTCCACAAAAAGCCCAATTGATACATCACATACTTAACCTCTTGAACAAAGGAGTTAACTTTACAGGATCAATTTACAAGCAGGGGCCAAAGCTTTTGGATGGAAACTAGCTGTCATGTGGTACGCAGTTGAAAGAGCAAACAGCTTATTCATTATCATAGCATTGGATTCAGAAACAAAACACAGACGGCAGAAAGAGCCTGTCTAGATTTCTGAACATATTGCCTGTCCCCTCACTGGAGCATGTTTATTTAAACCCTCTCTCTGTGCGTGCAGCCAGTTGTTAGACTTAACTCCCAATTTCCTCACATTAGGAGTTTCAACCTGGGCCCTACTGCTCCCACTGTGCTCTCCATCATGTACAGGGAGTTCCTACCAAAGTGAGCAGGAGCTGCACTTCTGTACAGCTTTGACAGCAGCCCTCAGTTAGGAATGAAGCCCTGGGCACATTTGTCAGTGTGGGATGTTTGTGCAAGAGCACACACCACTCAATAGATCCACGAGCCCCCCATGTTTGTTCAAAACCCTTTGAACAACAGTCCCATACTCTTCATTTCACCTGCTCCGTATTCTGCCTTTTTTGCCCACCTTTATTAATCATTCTCATGTCCAAACACCCAGATGCGCTCGTTTCACTTTTAACATAATGGATGCAGAGCCCATTAAAATGATGGCATAAGCCTGTTAGTGCTTAGCCATGGAAACTTAACCCCTGTCGACAAAGGCTTGGTCACAGAAATGGTCTCATCAATCTGTCACTGCTGTCTGCAAGTCCTTGCTCTGCAAAAGGCATGTGGCCTAATCCTGCAGGATCTGATCCAGAATTTACTGAAGTGAGTGGGAGTTCTTCTACCAATTTATTGGACTTGGCACCATGATTTTAAGGGAGAAAAAAAAACATTGTAAGAATGAATTCAACTGCTTTAGGCAGACGCTATTTATAATGTAACATGACATCATCAGTAGCCTCCAAATTTAATTCAGCAGAACACCTACAATTTTTTACATGTCCACCTACAGCCGTATCAATTGGAAATACAAATCCAGAAATAAAGTCATTTCAGTGCATTATTTTCCAGCTTTTTGAAGTTGGATTTAGGGAGATTTCTGTCCATTTCCTTTGCCATGTGCCCAGCTCTGCGTTATTGGTTGGTACTGCTCTGTGGGGTGTGTTGGCTCACACTCAGGTATTGAGCCCCACATTTGTGGCTCTGCCATGAGTCAGAACAGTCATGGCCACAGCCAGGCTGCAACAAGGACAGAGCCACAGCTGGGTGAAGTGAACACATGAGCAGCAGGGAGGGAGTGACAAAAAGGGGGAAAACATGTTTTATATCAAAACCAGCCATCTGGGCCCACTGCCTGTCCAGTGGAAGTGAGTTGTAAGTGGTCCTGGTCTCCAGGCTCTCTTACTAACTGCAGGGGAATTCAAGTCCCTTTGGGATTTCCCAGTTTAGACTCACAGCCTCAGTACAACCCCCAGCACTGAGAAAAGCCAGCATTGGACTTCCTAGTCCAGAGGGCTTGACTTCCAGGTCAGGGTCTTTGGCTCCACATAGGCTAGTGAGCTAAACAGGGCCAGGGCATAGGCTGGAAACCCTCTCCATAATTATTAATGCCTCAAAGATTTTGACCAGTCCCAACCACTGTTGCCATGGATTCTGTGACACATCTGGGAGGAAAGCAGGGGCCACCAGGTAGTGAAGATGAAGCTATTCTGGTTTGAGGGTTCAGAGTTCAGTGGTGAGAGATGTATCACTTCACTTGCCCTTAAGAAGATGCAAAATGTCCTGGCTTGTTTTATTTACCAATACAAGTTTTTCCTTTAGGTTTTTCCTTTTACCCAAGCATAATTTTTCACATCTAGGCTACATGACAACGTTATTTCTAACGTGTGGGGTCTGCCTTGTCCATCCATGCACATTAGCAGGAGCATCCCTTAGCAAGGAGACACCCGGAGTGATGCACTGATCCCCTTGGCCATGCCACCCTCCCACGTTCTGTGGTCATCATCTGCCTGCAGAGCCACAGCCCTGGCACAGCTCCTGCTCATAACAGAGTCCATCACTCAGGCAGACAGTTTGCCGGGTAACACAGACCTGGGTAGGAAACAGGCTTTCTGCTCTGGCATTGGAGGCAATAGAGATGAATTAGCTGGTTTTGCTTCCAGTAACAGAGCTTGGGATCAACACTAGCAGACGGAAATCAACTTGAGATGCATCTTTGCATTTCTCTTGAATGCCAGATGAATATTTATCCATAACTGTAGCTTGTTCTGTTTTGGGATTTTTCTCCCGCAGAACACAAACAAGAATCTCTGCAGAGATCTTGGCACAAAGCCTACATACATCTTGCCCTGGGCCAAGTGATGAGCAGGGACATAAATGTGCTCACACAGGTCATGCATGAGAGCATCCTTACTGCACACTGTGGGCAGAGAGCCTCTTCTCCTACAAGTAGTCATAACTAAAGGAATTAGCCATCCTTTCTTCCTGTAAAACTTCAGGATGTAGGCACCTACCTCTCTTAAACACCTTTGAAAATCCCAGCCATGGTATTCGAGAGCCTCACTTTGAGCACCACTTGTGGCAGCCTGAGTGGTGGTGAAGGGTCAGATCTCTCAGGGCTGGGAAATGCTACAGACGTCATCAAAAGCAAAATAATGGCAGTAGCTGTGCTAAAATGCATATGGACATGTGGTACAGAGACACACTGGGTGCTCTGCATGAAGGGCAGCCTTGCCTTGGAATCTCTGAAATGCTGCAGAAAGTAATGGGGGAGGGAAACAGGAAATGACCTTGGAAAGCAAGACTTTTGTGGCCAAGAATGGAAAGAGAAGTGCTTTGGGTCTTGTGCAGGTGGGTATTTGCTGCAACAGGCTCGTGAAGTCAATGTTTGTGCTCAGGGCTGTGAGCTGTGCACAGCAAGGGGGGCTGTTCTGTGTTCTCAGCAGCTGTGTGGGATGCTGACCCCCAGATTTAACAGCAGCAGAGCCCCAGTCTTCTTTCTCTGGTTGGATGTGGTCTTGTGACTCGGTATTTCTGAGGACTGAGAGCTCAGGAACTGCCTCATCCCCTTTTTCCTTGTCCTCTGCCCTGCCCTGATGGAGACCTCTCTATCTGCCAAGGTCTGCAGCATGTCAGTTCAGAGAAATAAACATAGCCTGATCAAGCTGTTGTGGTTTATGATTTGCTTGCCTATATATTCAGAAATTATCAATATGTTCTGAGCAAATCAACATGGCTTTAATGATTGGGAAGGAAAAGAAACCAACTCCAGTCATTAAGTGCTAATCACACAGTTACGATATTACATAGTCAGACCTGGCAATGAAATATCTATCTCACTGCCTGCAAAGAGATCACTGAATCAATTTTTTGCATTAACATTTCATTCCTTCCCATACTAGACATTTGTTCAGCTTGTTTATACTCACTCCACATGGCCACAAGCTGTGTAGTTAGTAATGAATGAGGGCAGACATTTATCTTTGGAAACTTAGGCCAAGCCAAAAAAGTTGATCGCTTGTTTCTGTAAAATAACACATGTGAGATTTACTCAGATAAATCCCACCAGTGGTAATGGGATTGCCCATGTTAATTGCCCACATAATAAATTCTGGTAACGGCAGCGAGGGTTTTACAGTCTGCAGTGGGTTTTTAGCATTCCATTATGGATGATGCAGGGAAGTACAGTGTCATGCAGGTCTGAGAGCTGGGTTCAGCCTCTTGGACACCAGCTCATAAGTGAACCTTCTGCCAATCTCTGAGCTCAGGCAGTGGGGTTGTGGATGGACTGCCACATCCCTGCCCCAGCACCTCAGTCCCTCCTGCTGTCAGGGTCCCTTCACAAACATACCAAAATGACAAGTTTTTTAGCAGCTCCCACCTCCTCCTCCCAAACCACAGCCATGCTTAAACCCACCACCAAGGCAGCCAAGAGAGGCTGCTTCCAGGGGTGATAAAGGGCATCCTGCTGTGATTGCTGAAGCATATTAACCTTCACCACTTTTTTTTCCCCTTGTTTTGCTATATTTGGTCAATCCAGAATAGCCAGTGCCTTTGGAAGGTGATGGCATTCACAGGCAGGTTTGTGGCATGTGTGTGCCCTGCCCCATTGCAGCCTCCTTGCTTAGGAGGATCCAAAGATTTCGGCAATTCTGTGTGTTCACAGGCTGGACTTCTGCTACCTCCCACTTCCCTTTCTCCTGCATTCACAGCAGCAACTCCCAGAACTCATTTTCCCTTCTTATCCAGCTCAGTTTCCTTGTTTACTGCTCTAGTCCCATCCCATGCAAAAGGCAACTGCACACGAATGAAGAAAAAGGAGCTCAGTACATGTCAAAGTCTGAAACTTACATAGAAAACGGGTTATGCAATTTTCCCTGCCTAAACTGCTTAAACCTTATGAGAACAAAACATTCCAGTAACTTTTTTGGAATAAAACCGGTGGATTGAGAGAGAGCAGAACAAGCCATTTGCAGCCCCAGCATTATCTCCAGGCTGGGAATTTTGCTGGAGTATGATGGAACTGAGCTCTCCAGAGATGATGTGTGTAGAGGCACACATTTCTCCTCTTCTTACAGCTTAGAGCAGCTAAATTAAAATTTAATTTCCTGAAAGTTGCCATTCTCACAAACACAATCAGGTGCCCACTCTACGATAAATCTATTTATATCTCCAGCCTGAGTAAAACGAATCTACTATTCTAAAATCTATAAGGGTAAGTGGATCCGATACTCACGTGGACATGATCCTTTTCTGCTGGGAAGCTCTTACACATAGAAACATTAACAGGATTTACAAAATCCATCTGTTTGCAACACCAGCATCTCAGAGTGCACTCAATGCATTCAGACTGTAAGTCACAGCAGGTGCACAAACTGTGGCTGACTCACGCAGCATACAGATAGCCTAGTGCTGCTCCCCTTTTCCTCTCTCTGACAAAGAGCACATTTTTACTCACAGAATCATTGAGAAAAGCCGATTCGAATTTGCCAAGTCAGAAAATTCAGAGCTCAAATTATTGCAATCGGTGGATGCAATAGGGAAATTTGGAAAGTTGAAGTACGGTAACAAGATACAAAGCATTTCTGCTGGCATTCCCAGAGCCCCCTATGGCTGAGGAGCTCTAAGCTACTTATAGATATCAATGAATTAAAGCTACAGCATTCCTGAGTGCTGGGTAATTTTATTATCCCTTCTGCTAAGAGGAAAATTGAAACACAGAGAGAGAAAGTGGCTGGGCTGTGGTTTGTCTGCTTAGCTGCTGGAGGAGGAGGCTTTGGGATTTCAGTGCAAACCACGTGGGGGTGGCATTAGAAGAAAAGCTGTTGCCTCTTCCGGTGAGTGGGACTGGTGTCTAGTGAGCAATTCCTCTCGTGGACACGAATGCAACATATTCTGCTCTGGAAAGCTACCAGAGGTCTTCTCTCTCCCTCTTGCTGGGGCTTCCAAAGGATCACAGTGGGAGAGCAGGTGGGGCAACTTCACTCAGCATGGGCTCCTCAGAGAGGGAGTAAGGAGGGAGGACCTTACATAAGCTGGCATTTACTTGGGCTTAATTCTGGTATGGGATAAAAAGGACCCTTTCCACATACTGAGTATTCCAGAACTGACCAGGGAATTGATGTTTGCAAATACAAGTGTGAAAAGCTTGGGGCTGCCAAGGCAGTTTTGTTTTGCTCTTTATTTTCTGAGCAGTCTTTTCTTTCCACTGTTATTTCTGTCATTCAGGTTGTTTTCATGTCAGATTTTGAATAGGGGGCCCACTCATGCCAGCCTCCATAATGGGTACAAAACCCCATTGCTTCAAGAAATTAAATAAAGGAAAATCTATTTCAGACTAATTAGGTAATTATGGAAACAGATCTGACCAGCTGGGAAGCATGTTACAATTCCCCCAATTCTTTGATGTCTTTGATTTAAATGGAAAGGTGGTGGTTGGCTTCACTCAGGGAAACACCAAACCTGGACGTGGGTGTCAGTGGTCTCGTGGACTGGCTATAATACAGCATGTGCCACCATTTGGGAATGGAAATAGTCCTCTCCTTTTTGGCATCTGCACCCGGGCTTATCAGGTGGCCTCTCTGCATCACCACTGGGGAGACATCAGCCCTCTGAGCTCCCCTAGATCTGGTGGCTGCTTTAGGATGGGTGGATCATTGCCTCCAAGAGCTGGTTCCTCTCATTTCATTGCCAGAGGAGACTCAATGATGGCCTGAGATGCACTTCCCTGTATTTTGTTTACCTTCATGTGTTCAGATGAATCCCACCCTTCCTTTCCAGATAAATGCCTGGCTAAACCAAGGGTAAAATTTTAATGTACTGCTGGCAATAGTACTGGGGAGATATAGCTCCTTGTGACTGCTGCTCACGTGAGGGCTGCAGGGAGGCAGCTGGGGCTTGGCAGAGCTGTTCAGCTGAGTTTGACTTTGTGACTAGCAGGATATAAACAGCAGGGACACAAAGCTCGGAAATTCATTTACCTTCTCTCTCAAATGCTTTTTACAGGTCACTAAGATGCTGGCCGTGTGAATGTGGCCTGACAGATAGCACACTAGCAGCAGTTTCCTGGATGCTGTCCTGGATTTGCTCTCCGCTTGCAAACACTAACTCGCACCACATCGTGCTGCTGTCTGTATTTCCAAGGCCTCCTCAAGATAACCTCATGTGAGTATATTGTAGATTTGCAGAGCTGTCTGTAGCAGGTTTTTTTTTTACGACTTCAGTGCTTGCTTGTTTTTCTGATGTGTTTCTGCTGTTTTCTTCCAGCTCTACTTCCCTTTTTTTTTCTCCTTATTCTGGGAAAGAGATCTGTGAAGGTGAGTCATGTGTCACACACATGGGGAAGGATCTTACTTCTGTTTTCCTGTCAGGAGGGTTGAGTCAAGAAGGACCTTTTGTCTGGAAATGTTTCATCACCAGCAGAGCTGTGTCAGTGAGTTGTGAATGGAAAGGCTGCTGAAGCAAGAGCAGATCCTTCAATTGCCACCCGAAATGGACTGAAAAAGGCAGACCACCTGGGTAGTAGCAGTGGCAAAATATGAGGAGTCTTTGGCACAACTGGCAGCCAGTTTGCTTCTCCATTTTTTAATGGTCACAGTCCAGCAGTTGGGGTCCTCTAACTCACATTCCCTTAAGAACTGGTGTTGTGGACACATTTAGCACCCATGCCATGATGAGACATTCTGCTCTTGCATGATCTGGTCCAATGGCTGGGATGCTGCAGTCTGATATGTCACAGCTGAGAAAAGCAGAAGAGGGTGTTTGTGTGAAACCAATCTGTTTTCTTTCTGGCCATGCCATGGTGTGCAGCCTTCTGGAAACACCACTGGCACCATTCCTGCTCTCAGCATGACCCAGCTTCCCATTCAAGGTGACAGGGGGTGGTTTCTGGTGGGCTGAAGATGGCAGGGGTGGATTGTCAGTGCTGCCCTGCGTCCATGCAGGATGGGCCCAGTTCCCAAATGGTCTCATGATGGTCTCCCATCAGGGGAGAGGCAGGTGCCCTTGCTAGGGGAAATAGCCCTGCCTGGTCTGTGCCCTGTGTGACATTTCTGTGTTCAAATTGAAGAAGCTGTGTTTCATCTCACTGTGGGCCCTGTGGTGCTTTAGATGCTGAATGTACTTTTCTGATTAAACAGGTGAAACATGAAACTCAAACAAAGAATTAGTGAAAGCCTCTTTCATTTTCTATTGCTCTTTAGTAGATGCAAATTAGTTCTTTTGGGAGGGCACCTCGCCTCAGTTCTCAGCAGCTGATTTCCCAGGGACAGGGAGGGGAGAGATGCAAATTAAAGGTCTGTAGACCATTTTCCCAGCCGATAGCACTGTCTGCCATTGCACCCACATGAAAACAGCTCTGCCTCAGTGTCCTCTCCTCACCAGAGTGCCTGGAAGTACCACAGACTCCTACGATGCTAAATTACATCTGAGGCCTTGCCCACATCTCAGAGAAACTTGACCTAGTTTCTCATCAACACTTGCATTACCAACTTACCTAAGCAGCACATCACAGTAAGAGTTTTTCTTTTTTCTTTCACTGAATTATTATTATTTTTTTAATGTGGCTGCCAAACAGATTCTTATTTCAATTTGATTTATTCTGAACTGACCTAAATATTTTGCTTTTCTCTTCTGTTGGGTGCAGAATTTTTTACTGCAGGCTCATGGCAACATTGCAGAGATCTGGGGGAGACAGGTTTCTGGATGTGTGAAGGCAATGAGAAGTGATTGGGTGCTGTGGAATATGATAATAATAACTACTGTGAGGTTTCTGTGAAGCTGGACCATGCAGAAAGAATTAACAGAATTGATATTTATGTTAAATGTTGTGATTAAGGTGTCCAGTGATTGATTGCAGTGAGATTAGAGGAGGAGAAAATATCCCTTCTGAATACAAGGCATAGTCCAGTGGAATAGGTTCATAAATGCAATGTGATTTTTTTTTTTTAACTGCTTGGTTCAGGGATTTGGTTTCTTTAAAAATGTCATGCTTTGATACTGAAGTCCAGATCCACAGTTTGGTATTTTCTGATGATGTCCCAGGCCTGGTATCATAAGAGCAATAAAGACAGCAAGGGCTATCTCTATAGAGTACTTTGACCCCTGTTGTCCTGGACTTTATTTCAAGCAAAGAAATGCAGTAGTGACCTGCAAAGGCAGGAGCAGAAGAGGCAGCCTGCACCTCTACTTACAGGGAGGATAGGGACTCATATTTGTCTTTCAGTAGGACTTCAGAAAGTCCAGCACTGATATGGTTCTCCTTAGCCATGTTGTCCTGAGGGTGATGTGATATAACCCTGATGTTTTCTCTGTGGTTTTACCCCAGCTGAAGCACACCCACGATGCTGCCCAGTCAGGCTGGGGCTGGGAGCAGAGGCTTAGCTGTAAAATTGCTGCTCTCATGATCCCTGTTATAAATGTTCTTGCTGGAAAGATCTTGTCTTTTGAGGCTAAAGTAGGAAGTGTTTTTATCATACCAACATAATTTCACTTTGCTGGTTGAGATGCCAGTCTAAGAGGACCTGAGCAGCAAAGCAGCCCTGGGGTAGAGGTAACCCAAGCCCTGCTTCTCTCACAGCAAGATGCACTGCAGTTTCCTGCTGAGGACATTGACAGATGTTGAATGTGATTGCAATGGACACAGAGTATTGCTCAACCTTGGAGAACTTTTCCTCATGTTCAGCATGGTTTATTTTGGACTTCACTGCTGCCAGGAAGAGCTGCAGTGGGCTGTAAGGTCTCTAAGGCAGATGTAGGGCATCTTCTACCAGCATTTTGCTTATCTACTGCAGCACCTGGTGTCAGGCATGGCTTCTGAGGGCTACGTTTCTGCAGTTCTGTTATGCAGAAGAACATCAGCAGTTATTTGGTGAAAGTTATTTTTTCAGATGAAAATAATGTTTGAGGCAAAGAGTGATGGATTGTTTTTCCCTCTGTGTGTGTGACAAGTCTCCCCAAGGCTGGCTGGCCACACTTCACAGCACAGCAGAGAGAACTTCCCTCTCACTCACAAAGTCATCCAGTTGTCCAAGTTCTTCTTGTGTTGTCCCAAACTCAAATGCTTTCCATTTGTCTTCTAAGGCAGGAAGACTTGCCAGTTCCCCACATGCATGTGCTCACATGAACACAGAGAAAACACTATTTAATACTCACATGCATTATATTTAACAGCTGCACAACTTCAGCAAAACAGGAGTCAGACCAACATGTAGCTCATTGTTTTTAATCAAAGGAATACCAGTCTTGCCAGATGTGGTGTATGTTTTTCCAAATGAACTAAAACAGTGTCCACAGCTGAATATGATATGATCTTGTGCAATAACATCACTTGTTTTTGCATGCCCATGAATGGCAAGGCACAGACTGGTGTTAAACAGAAGACACGAAGAGTTTTCATCGTGAGAACAGAACGAACTGGAAGGAAATTGAGCCCAAGCTGTTTTCTATACTGTTTTCTACAGCAGTAGCTAGCCCATGGATCAAGAGATGTTTCTCCCAGCAAAGACAAACAAGGCTGATGGTCTGTCTCCCTTATGATGACTGTGGTCATGTCATACTGACAGCTAATGGGATGAAATATAGAGAGAAGGTGAATGTGGAAGGTGCAGTTGTGGTTCTGGAGAGGATTGCTGTCCTGTTCTCCTTGCACAGATAAGGACACCACAAACTAAGCAATGAACAGAGTGGAGTGCAAACAAGGAGGAAACAGATGCTCAGAGAAGTGTGTGAAGCTGAGCTGATCAGAGCTTTTCCTCAAACCAAGAAAAGAGCCAGGAAATGCCACTGAGGTAAGACCAAGTCTCCACCATGAAGTGTCATACTCTAGTAGTGTCACTGTCTGTCCCTTGATCTTAAAGTACCACAGCATTTCTGAAACTTTTCTGCTTGAGCTGTGGGAGACTCCAAAGGTTGCCTTGACTCAGGGTATGATATCTGTAAGTCATCCTGGAGCACAGGTTGCATCTCCACATGTAATTTCTCTCCCAGCACCAAGGGTGGATGTGCAACTCCTTCCACGTGACCGTTCCTGCGCCTGTTTGACATCTCCATCCACTGGCATCATATGACATCTGGAATTTACTGGGAGAGTAGAAGCACTATTCTCATAACACTTCACCTCTGAGAGGGTAGCTGCAGTTGTTCTCTTTCCTGTTTGATGTTAGGATTTTGCTAAATGAAGAGGAAAGGAAGGACAGTAGGGTCAAGCAGGCTGCTCCTTCTCCCCAAGCACTGTGACCCACACGTTGAGCTGCTTTAAAGCAGTTCTGCACATCACAGAGCAGATGGCTCCTGGAAGAAGGAGTACATTTAGGAGAAGTAGACACTACTGTGCTATAAACAAACTTCCCTTTTAAACAACTTGTTTCAGGGCTGGCTGTGGATAAACACCATCTTCTTTTAATCACTGGCTGCTTTGGCAGCAGCAGCACCCACTGCTGCCACTCCAGGTCTTGATCTGACATCATAACCCCCTTAAATATTTCCTGTCCTGGGTGGTTTTGATTAAATAATCTCACAGCTTGAGAATGGATGCACTTAATTCACATGTAACAGGGTTTATGATGTCAATATGCCGATCTGGCTATTATAATTTTTTTTTAAAGGTAGTAACCATGAAGGCAGCATAGGCAGGCCTGGCCACAGCAATTTCAAAGGCAGAGGAGAGGACATGCTAGTTCAGGCAGGAGCTAATTACTTACAGGTGGCCTCTCTCAACCAGCAGGGTCCTAACTCCTCTGGCTCTTCACACCTTCTCCACAGCTCTATTTCTAAGATCATCCTTTACGTTCTGAGTATGTCTGTGAAAGCCATTCAGTGGATGAAAAAAGAGAACTGTCTCATTTAAGGAAGTGAAGGTAATTTAAAAAAATGGAATTTTGAAGGGATTTGTTCAATGTTTGGCTCAGGCGATGGACAGGGAGCTCCTCAGACTAGGAGTTTAGACTCTCCCAGAACCAAGTGATTCTTCACCCAGGCTTTAAATGCTGCTATATTATCTGAGACAACACCACCAGGGAAATGCTGTTGCCACACCAGTATACTGTCAGTGAAGGAGTGACCTGGACTTGCTCAGAAAGGCAGAAAAAAATTGGTTTATAAAAGACCTAGCTGTTGTCATTGATGCTGAAATTCATGGAATTTTCTATTTTCATGTTGTTTCCTGTGTCTTCATCATGGTGTGGCAGCCCAAACATCAGGTTTGCTGCACCAGAAGTCCCTTCAGATATGCTCGAATTCCAGGATGGATGACCCTGCTCTCCACTTACCTTCAGTTTTTTTCTGCAAGCTGAGAAGTCAATATAACAAGATTTTAATTTGTGTTCAGAGCCTGGAGGAAGATTTTGAAATGAGTTGCATACATGGCCTTCTCTGTAGTAACTTATTCATTGTCCAGTGCAGAGCAGCATTTAGCCTTAGGTTGTGTATGTTCCCATTTTATGGCAATAAAAGAGGCAGCAGTGTGAAAAGCTCTTAAGAGCTCTTCAGAGCAAATGTTTCATAATTGTAGGCCATGACAAAATAAAAGTCACTCAAAAATTCAGAATGCACAATCCATAGCCCAGAACTCAGCAGCTGCCAAACGCTGAGAATAAACATCTGAACTGGCAGCAGGCTGCTGGGACTGAATGATGACATAAACCTCTTTAGTTTAGCTGCAGATACTGCTCAGTAAAGTTGCTCCTACTGGGTTTTTTTCACTATGTCCATTGTCACAGTAGGTAATTATCTGGTTGTTTGCCTACATTTTTCTAACAAATGTACTACTCTTAAAGTCACAGTACATTTCTGATATTGGTTTTGGAGGCTGTGATTATTGTTCATGAATTGGCAGGCCCATGGGGATCTCATGAGATTTAACGGGATCAAGTGTAAGGTGCTGTATCCCCAGTATCAACACGGTCTGGGAGATGGACAGATCAAGAGCAGCCCTCTCCAGAAGGACTTGGGAGAGCTGGTGGAAGAAATGCTGGACATGACCTGGCAAAGTGCACTCACAGCCTGGAGAGCCAAACAATTCCTGGGCTGCATCCAAAGCCCTGTGGGCAGCAGGGAAGGGAGGGGATTCAGCTCCTCTGCTCTGATAGGACCCCACCTGAAGTCCTGCATCCAGTTCTGGGGTTCTCAGCACAGGAAGGACTTGGATCTCTTGGAGAGAGCTCAGAGGAGGCCACCAGGGTTATTAGAGGGATAGAGCGCCTCTCCTGTAAGGAAAGGCTGGGAGAATTGGGATTCTTTGAATTGGAAAAGAGAAGGCTTCAGAGTGGCATAATTGTGACATTCCAAGGGAAGGGAATGGAAGGGAAGACAGGCTACAGGAAAGATGAAGGGAAACTTCTTATAAGGGCATGTAGTGATAGGATAATTGGTAGTGGCTTAAAACTGAAGGGGAGTAGCTGTAGATCAGATGTTAGGAACAAATTCCTTAAAATGAGGGTGTTGAGGCACTGGAAGATGTTGCCCAGAGAAGCTGTGCATGTCCCATCCCTGGATGTGTTCTAGGCCAGCTTGGATAGATCTCTGAGCAACGTGGTTGAGTGGAAGATGTCCCTGTCTATGGCAGGGGTTTGGAGCTAAGTGATCTCTAAGGTCCCTTCCAACACAAACCGTCCTATGATTCTCTGAATTCTATTAATCTTTCAGAAAGTAAAATTTTGAATCCAGAAGAACATCCTTCTTTGTTTCAGCCCTGGAGTGGATCTGTGCATCTCAGGAGTATGTATACATCTCAGGTTTAATTCTTGACAAACACTTAATCTATGGAAGCTGTGTAGGAGAAATAGATCCATCATGTTTATGTGCTGGACATGCAAGGGGGAAAAGTATGGCAGGAGTATCTTTCTTGTCCAGATAAGCACATACACGTTGCTGTAAGAAGCCACAATAATGTTGATACTTCAGGCACCTTTACAGCAAGTGCATAAACACATAATTGCTTCTAAAGAGGGTAAGATATCAAAACCTGAAAAATTTTCTAAGGAAAATGTATATAGAATGTAATTCAGTTCTGCAAAGAAATGCAAACCAAGCTTCACTACTTAAAAAAAATGTATTTCTTTAGAGGTAATGTGCAATATGATAAAGACCAGGCCATCTTTCTTATGGACATTGGACAGAGTTAAGGATGTGCAGCTAAGCTTTTTTTAATTGCAGACCTAAAGTAGTTATTTTTAATTATCCAGATTACTGGCTCATTATTCATAAATGACTTAAGTATTTTTAGTTCTCCTGATTTTGCACCACCTACTCACAGAGCTTTCTTGCTCTCACATATCTGTATGGACTTTTTGTAACAAATCAAAAAAGATGATGTTAGAACTCAGACAAGAGATCCTGGAGCCGTAACTGACAGCTCTCTGAAATTCTTGACTGAGCATGTTAAGTGGAAACAAAGCATGTCAATAAAATGCTGGAGCTCATCAGGAAGGATGCTGCAGTCATGACAAAGAGTCATTTTCCTGTTACATTTTTGGTTCTTCCATGCCTTGAGCCTGGTGCATGATCTGAGTTTCTGCGTCTCAAGGGCATGAGAGTTAGGGGAAATGGCGAGGAAGGTGACCAGGGTAACTTAGGGATTGGAGAAGCTGCCAGATGAGAAGGCACTAGAAAAGCTGAGTCTCTTCTGGCTGAAGGCAAAGCTGAAGGGGGGATACAATTAGGACTGAGCCTCGAGGAGGTGCTGGGTTGTGACTGCAGAGTAGCCAGTGACCACACCCCACAACACCAGAACTTCTGGACACTCACTGAAACCAGCAGAGAATCTTTTAAAAGCACAAAAAAGAAAGAATTGCTCTTGTGGGCTGTCCCAAACTTCTGACACTGCTGCTAGAGGAGACTGTGAAACAGGACATGAGCAGCACCCAGAGGGAACTTGAACATCTCTGTTCTGAGTGTCAGTGCTGGGGGAGTGTGTGGGAAATAAACCACAAATAGTATCAGGGCTTGTGTGTTCTCTCTAAATAGCATCTCTGACTGTCACTGGTGGAATAGATGGATGACAGATCTAACACAGCAAGGCATTTCTAATGAGCTTATGCTCTTATATGTAGAGATGGCTTATTTATTTTGACTTCTGAAGAAAACCAGGGAAATTTTCAGTTAAATTGAGACAATTTCAGGGAGAATTTCAGGGAGATATTGATGACTTCAAATAAAAGCTTAGTACTCAAAAAATCAGGCATCTTTAAAAATCTTGTTACCTCCAAATAAACATTCAACATAGCATACATTTCATTTTTAATCATAGAACCACAGAGTAACTGGGGTTGTCAGAGACCTCTGGAGGTCTCTCAAAGCCGGGTCAGCTTCAAAGTTAGATCAAGCTGCCTGTTGTCCCTCTGCAGCACACCTCTGAGAAGTCTGGCTCATCTCATCTGTAATGCTCCTTTTAGGAATATAATAATTCAGAGAGCTGTATAAAAGTGATGAGAATTTTTTCCATGTGTATTTCAGCAATGAGCTATAACCTTGCATTAATACAAGTGTCCTGTGTATGGATATATTTTCTAGGAGTGTTCCCTTCCCATCTCTCTTCCCTGTGGGACGGTCTCAATGTAAGTGTTGAGTGAACAACTAAATTCCTTGGAAAATGCACACACCATCTTACAGGAAATTCCTATGGTAACATAAAGGGGAACTTCAGTTCTCACAACTGCTTCCTCTTTTCTCCCAGACTTCTGCTAAAAAGGTGGTGAGAAAACAAAGTGTGATTCTGATTTGCTCTGTACTTTCCTCCTCCTTGTCCTGGAAATGGTGATGAATGTGCATGCTCTGGTTCATAACATACATAGGAAGCAATACTGCCAAGGCTATTCTTGCAAATGATGCCCTGACAAGGGAGGAGTGGAGCTGCAGCATCCCGGGATCTTGAGAGGATATCAGTGTGAAAAGGAGTTTGAGGCAGCTGTAGTAAGGGGAACATGCCAGCCAACCACAGATCACTTCTCTTGAGCATAGGGCATGATGGTGGCTGGCTTTTGAATAAAACAGGCTTTTGAGTAAAAAAGGAGAGGACTTTTCATGACTTTCCACTGTAAAAGCACACATGCAGACTTCTTGAGACAGGACAGCATTGTCCCAAGGACTGTGGGAACAGACACTAATTGCTCTGTATTGTGGGTCTCATTAGCCACTGCTGGGTGCAGTGCGAAGTGGGTACTCCTGGCCCTAAAGTCCTGCTTTCTATGGCCAGGCACTCTGCAGGGAGCCACCATCGCAGCAGAATCTGTGCATTCTTCTCTGATCATAAGACAGCCATTACTGTAACATTTTACAGTCTCTAGGCACTGTGGCTGTATAAATTCCATGGGGATCATTATGTAGGGTCCAATAGCACAGGAAACTGAAGGTAGAAGAACAAAAGCACTGTAGAGAGCTAAGCTGGGTAACAGGAGTAGTGAGGCAGGATTTGATGGATGTTAGCACTGAATCAGGCAGGATTCATCCTTTGAGGGCTCGTCTTTGGTCTGTCAGTGTTCATAAAATGCTGTATTACCACTCAGTGTTTGCTGCTTATGATCATGCTTGCTGGAGCAGGCCAGTATCTCCAGCTCTGTGGAGAAATCCTGCTTGCTGAAGCAGAGGGTGGGACATGGCTTCAAGGAACGTGGAGGGTTTGCAGAAGCAGCTGTGGCCTTCTCAAAGTGGCCACTTGCATTCATTGCAGAGTGGTGGTGCTGGAAGCAATAATGCTTAGCTCTGACACAGCACTTCACCCAAATATTGGGTAATTAATCTGCAAAGCAGCAGGAGATGCTCTTTGTGACCAGTTCTGTAAGCACAACCAAAGGACTAGAGTGGAGAGAGCTATTAAAAACCATGCTGACATCCAAATTGTCCCTTGGCAACTAAAGAAAAGCCTCCAGAATTTACCATGTCCTCTTTGTTTTAGTAGTCCTCTTAATATTCAAATGAAGAGAGAGTTTTCCAAAGTTTGTCCTCAGCCTGCCCAGCTTGCAGAAGCATGGTAGACTTCAAAGAAGCTGCAACAATTTATTGTGGTTCTTACTCCAGTGATTTTGTGATGATGAATACATATTCTATCTGGAGAATAGTTCACTTACAAAGATTAGCAGAACACTGTAGATAACCTGGTTTTATAGATTTACCCCTTTCCTCCCTTAGGTTTTTGTCATTTAAAAGTTTGGAAACAGGATTGCTTTTGCTACTGAGTTAATTTTCCAGTTAGTGAGCACTGACGGCTTTTTTCCCTCCCCCAGCAGAGCTGCACAAGCTCGGCCGTGGGAGGAAGGAAAGAGAGTTCTGTGGTTATGGCTCAGATTTGGAACCTTGGATGTCAGAGCTCTGCTGCCAGTCCTGACTGTTTCCATGCAACTCCAGGCAAAGCATGTAACTTGCTTTCCAAACTGTGCTGTTGCTCTTGGTGCACCATGTCACAGCATCCTGTGGCTGCATCCTCTGACTGGTATCAAACAGATACCAGATCTTTTAATATAAATTTCTCCAAATGACCACACCCATGCTTTAAAGGCAAAACATGCAGGGAGGGTAATTGTTTGCCCCTCTGTGTAAATGTTGTCTTCTCATCCTGATGAGAGTCTGAGGTTTAATTCTCAGGGGTAAAATCCAGACTGTTTTAAGTCATGCTCAGCATTCACAGGACGTGACTGACATGAGGGAGGGCAGCTGTGGCAGCCCTTGGTTTGGGTACTCCAGCTTTTTGTGCCATGTGGTCAGGTATGGAGAACCATGTCAAGGTGTAAAGTTTCTCCTCGGGTTTTGATTCGTAATATCCTCTGCAGTTGACCTATTTTTTTTCAGGCTCCACCCTGAATATGTATTTTCCTTCTATGTGTATCCATTACAGCTTTGTGGAATTAGTGAAGCCTTTTTAACACCCCTGCTTGGGGAGGATATTTAGACATTCTAGTGATCCTAAGTTATTCCCTTTAGATCCCTTGGCGTTGCCATCATTTTCCAAATTTGCCTGTAATTTATCAACTCTCTTTATTACAGTTTTAATGATTTTTATCACATGTAACAGCTAGCAGAATAATTCAGAAGTGGTTGTTTCCTCCTTTTATCACTCATCCTGAAGTGGAAAGATGCCTTTCTAAAGGATTTCTCAGTAAAAATATGGGGTAGTAAAGCACAAAATGCTGCATGGACCATTATGAATGGCCCAACCACTTAACTGACACCTCTTGATGTGGCTGAGAGGAGGTGAGACAGCTGCATAAAAAGACTGAGATACTGAGAAATTATTATTGACTATGGAGGGAGAAAGAAGATAGAGACCAGCTGGGATCATGGTCAAGATGCCACTGTGGATGTGTGTTTGGGCAGACATAGTGAAGCACAGGCAAACCACCTTTTTTTTCTTTTTTTTTTTCTTTTTCTTTTTTTTTTCTTTTTCTTTTTTTGCGGGAGTTAATGTGAGTGTACTTGAAAACCTGACCCCAGAGTGTTGGTGAGGGAACTGGGACAGGCTCAGCTGGGTGAGGCAAGGAGGGGCACAGACAGGCAAGGCACAAACTGGACGGGTTTTTGCATTGCTCCTCCTGCTCTGTTTGCCTTGTTCCACAGTGCATCCAGGACTGTGACTGTTTCCACTGTCCTGCTCCCACGGGGACAGAGCTGCATTCCTGGGAGCAGGGTTTGTTTTGATGGGCTTCCTGATGTCCTTAAATGGGTTGATTTTATCCTGGTAAAGTTCTCGTTTTCTGTTGCTTGCTGTTTCTTTAAGAAGAAAGCTACCTCTGTGGTTGCCATGGAAAGCCCCGCATATCTCATGAGGCTGAACCACAGAATACATAGTGCAGCCACAGAAAATGTCTGGAAATATGTTTGCAGGAGAGCTGCAGTCCTCAGGAGCTTGGCAGCCTTGTAAATGGAGATGCCCCAGCTGGGAGAAGGGATTCATTTTGCCCAGGCAGCTGAAGGGGGCATGGGGATTGGATGGTGCCTCCCTTAGGGGGGCAGGGGAGAGCTGGGCAGCAGCTCAGGGATGTTGGGGTGGCCCAGTGCAGTCACTGCTGTGGAGGGAGCTGGTGGCAGGGCAAGGACAGGGCTGGAGTGGGAGCCATCAGTGCCTCCTGCTCACCTCTGCCCCGTGGCAGCATGTGGAGGCTGACAGCAAACGTGCACACAGACAACGTGCATGAGCCCTGCTGCTCTTACAGCTCGCTAAAGAACTGGTTCCCACACCTTCCTCTAATCTAAAAACCACAGTTTCCCCTCATTCCAGCTGCCAAAACCTACAAGCTCCCCCACAACTTCCTTAACACAATGCCCTACTTCATACTAAAATGAAACTTGGAAGTGAAAATCAATTGGGATGAATATTGAATTAAAGATAGTACATTGATTGAACTACCAGTTTTCATTTATTTATTTTTTAAAGGATCCATTAAGAATGCCTCATACGATAACATTACTGAGTCTGGAACAGAAGTGAAGCCAAGTATCCCTTTAAGACTCTCAAACTGTCCTCTGTCTCTGCCAATTTTGAAACTTTTTTTTAAAGTGAATATTACTGGCTTATTTTTCCAATCCAAGAGTTAAAGGAAAAGTTCGGGCATTTAAAAAAAACCAAAAGCCAAACATTCACATCTCAGCAATCTCTTTCTGAGGACAGATTCATTAGTATTCTGGTGTCCCTGTGCTCAATGACATCCAAATTGTCATTTTAATACACAAATTTTCCCAGGAACAGTTTGAGGGTACTGAATGCTCTCTGTGGCTTGTGAGCAGGAGCTGCAGGTCTCACAGGACTCAGGGATGAAACAGATTTACAGTTTTCTCCCATCCTTACAGTATGACTGCCACTGACCATGCTGGAGCTCAGGTTACCAAACATTTCCACTATATGTCTCTGTTTTTAAAATACTTTAATTTTTGCTGGGAGTCTTTCAAAATCAGCATTTAGTGAGGTAGTTCTAACTAAGGTAGTTCTGCTATTCCCAGGAGGGAGACTGGCGACACATGACACAAGCTGTGTTCACTCTGCACAGGTATCTAGCTCCTGGAAATTGCTCCAGATGTCTCATGTGCCCAAAGATGGTGAAGCATGTGCCCCATAGGGAACAGCTTCGTGGGTCTGAAGGGGACAGGTTTGCTCAGAAATAATCCAGCTCCCTAGCTCTGCAGTGCTCAATGCTCTTTGCACTGCAAAATTCCATGTGCAAAAAAGCCATGCACAGGGGCATAGGGGAGTCACTGAAATTGATTCCTTTTCTTGAGCCAGCTGCTGGGCCTTTAATGCACACAGGAAGGTCACGTTGTGGTTTAGCATCTCTTCAGCCCTCATCAGCTCCTGCCTCGGTTCACCTCAAGGGCTGTAGGAAATGCTTTGGTGAAAAGCAAACTGGTCTCACTCTCCAGCCAAGCTGACAGGGCTTTTCTGCTGGTGCTTCTGCCATGCTCCTACACCTGCATGTAGCTCATCCATGCTGTTGTTGGCTCTAAACTCCCTGCAGGTCACCAAACCCCTTAATCTGTCTTGCAGCCCTGTCCTTGGCACACAGCCTGGGCATGGTTGGCCCAGCTGAAACGTGAAAGAGATGTTTTAATCTGCAGCTTTAATTACCTGTTTGCTTCTCCAGACAGAGTCCCAATTTCTTCTTCAGGACTTTCTGCCACCCTGAGTTGTAGATGTTCCCATTAGACCTCAGCAGGTACAACCTCATTCCCAGCTCCCTCCAGGAACACAAATCTCTCTGCAAATCCCTTCCTGGTACTTTCAGGTTGCTACTCCAGGACCCTGCTGATCTGCATCAAGCTCTCTCCCAAGAGTGCATTTCTTTTATAATCACCAGAAAGCAGAGCTTTTGTGGGCATAGCGGAAAGGACAACAAAGCTTCTCTTGTAATATTTAGTTCCACTGTTATGTGATGCCTCACCTCTGGCCTGAGCCCAGCCTCACCAGCTGGAAGATGGGTGAGTGGACACAGAGGGGCTGGACAATGCTTCCCCCACAAGGATCAGTTGGTGCAGTGATACTGTCATTTACTACCCTCAGTTTTTGGAAAGTTTCTGAAAGAAGGAGTGCTCCGAGGTTGGCTTTTTTGCTTTCTGTTTACAACTTTCAGTTTCTAAAGAGTTTCACTGACCAAATATATCTTGCTGAACTTGGTAATATGACTACATGGATGATGCCTGCAAACCATTTTCAGAAAAGTTTTCATATTGGTTTAACAAAAAAAAAAATGAAACAATGCAAATATTTTTCAAATAATTGCATCCATTTTTTTGCAAGTGTTGTGTATAGAGAATCTGTTTTGTGTTTGAGGCCAAAGACTTGTCACACAAAACAATTAGTAGATAGAGATACAGATACACTCAGCATGATGCACAGGTTTGCTCTTTGCCAGTACAGGCTCAGGCTGGATAATTTTGCAAATTATGTATTTTCCAAGAAATCCCCTCCCTGCCTACACCCTCTGGGTTTGAGGGTGGCCACCACATGTAGAGCAGAGGTTTCCCCAGCCTTTTGCTGCTGGTTAGCCTCTGACTGCAGTAAAAGCCACCACACCAACTTGCAAGCCACAGTCCCCTTTCAGTGTCCCTGATAACATCTCAGGGCTCCCAGCAGTAACTTGCTGGTGCTGCTGGGCTCTCCCTCTCCCAGGCTGGACAACAGCATTACCAGAGGCCTGCTGCACCATGGAATTCAGCAAAACCCTCCACATGTTTTATGCAAAAGAAAACATTACTTTTGGCACAATGTTTTGCACCAGAAGCCAATTGCCACCAGAATACAGATGCAGGACTTGCCAGAACAAACCTAATTGCAATACTTGGGAGGTGTTTTGTGTTTTTCTTCCTAACTGTGTCCAGGTGTGTTGAATTGTTTGAGTGAAATTCATGGTGTTGAGAAACACAAAAGGGTGAACTGTTTAGCTAATGATGGCAGCAATGTATTCTGCTGATCCTGAATATCTGAATTAATTTTTTGCTTTTTTGGCTCTACTATAAGTAGCATAAATCTAAACAAACAACATTACTTGTAATAGCTACTTCTGAGATGCTTACAGCTGGAATTTATGGATACACTAATATAAGAATTAATGGATTATTTTTGAGTAAGCACTAATAGGTAAAAAAAAGGGGGAAAATAAGGTAAAGATTATACGAAAATTTTCCAAATACTTAAAAATAAGGCTTTCAATCAAACTCAAATATTTTTAGGAATTCTGATCCATAAAGCATTTTCACTATTTTTGCTCTTCATCTTGGTTCAGTACATTTTTATGAGTTCCTGAAAATATTTGAGTGAAATGAAAAGTTTTCTTTTATCAGTTGTAACTTTTATTACAAAAGGGATAACTGTGCAATGGTATGTACTGCAAATAAGACGTATCCCCCAAAATCCTCCTTTCATAATAGTTTCTTCATTGACAACATTGAGATAACCACAGTCTTTTTCCATTGTCAAATATTTTGTGATTTGTCAGCACACACAGAGCTCAACCTAAGAACAGAAAAGTACTTTTCCTGCCAGCAAAGCCTGAAGAATAAAGAAAAGAAAATGCTGCAGGATGGACAAAAAGGAATAGCCAAGGGAAATGAGGAAGGTAGCAGGTTTCTTTATTCATCTGTGGATACACAGAGGTTGTGCACACACAGGCATTTTTCACAACGCCTGTTAAATCATGTGAAAAACTCATTGAGCTCAATAGCTCATTTCAGTGTCATTTGCTAACAAAAATGCATGTGTGTGCATCTCCCTAGGATGGCCTCTTTGGGTATCAGGGAGCCCTTCAAAGACAGCTCCTAAATCTGTGAAATAGTCATTGTGATTTTTAAATGGATGACTCTCTTTATTTACCTGTGAAATGCTGTTTGCAGGTGGGGCTGTTTGCAAGGTGGCCTCACACATGGACATTGGCTTTATCTCAGAAATATTTCTGCTCCCCAAAAAGCAAAACAAGACAAAAATCAAGCAGTTCCAACATTAGGACCCTGAATATGGAGGGCTGGAATAGAAAAATATTTTCTGAGGCAGTGAGGGACTCCTGTTTCCTCACCCATTTGTGTGGGTTTTGCTGGATGCTGTGGGCAGAGAAATTGGTCAAAAATAAAGCAATGGGCTTCAGCAGAGAGGTGGGTAATTGCCAGTGGAGTCTCAGATCATCTTGTTTCACAAAATAGGCTATGCTCCCACAGGGAAGAAAGAAGGAGGAAAATTGCAGAGAAAACCAGTTAAAAAGCTTGTTTGGGCAAAGAGAGCTCTGCTGACTGCATTGCTCCCATCACCCACTGCTGGGACAGAGTGAGTTGGATGCCAGGGAGGGGGATTTCACCCCATGCAGTGGCAGGGAGGTGGCACATTGCCAGCTGATACCACCCTGGGTTTCACACTTGGATTTTCAAGGTGGGAAATCCAAGTTGCTGAGGGACTGTGGCAAAGTGGCACGTTGCTGCAGCATAGACCTCAGGCAAAGTGAGCTGATGTTGTGGCAACAACTATTTCCTGTTATTTTGGCATTGGTTCATTTTATCTTCCTAAAGCATTCACTGGGAAAGAAAAGTAATTTCACCTTCTTTAAAGCACAGAGAGAAGCAGGAGAGCACAGAGACCACAGTCCCACTCCGGGCACTGTGTGCTAACGCATCGCCCAGCAGCGCTCGCTTCCACGGAGACCAAGGGTAGGAAAACAAGTCTGAGAACCACTTTTCCAAGGAATTAGCTGAGCACTTACCATGAAGTTCAGGCTGACTCTGTGTTTTCATGCTGGGATTCAGCTTGACTTTGGAATGACAGAGGTCTGTCATCAAGTTAAGCAGTGGAAGTCAGTGATAATTTTTTCCAGCCTGAAGCCTGCCAAAGTGAAGTCAACTTGCCCACAGGTTTTGAAAAGAATTGAGGTGTCAGAGTGAGTTTTTATCACATAAGTGTTTTGTATTGTGCAGTTGCAGTGGTCTTTATTTGACAACGGGTGTCCTAAAGCTGGATTTCAGTGATTTCAGTGTCATTGGTAGTTTCTCCTTGTAATTCACAGAGATTTTGGTTTGCTCTGAAAGCCGAATCAAAACTATGGCCCAAGTAAAAGATAATCACTTTCAGCTTGGTAGCTCTTACCATAGAGGCTCTACCTGACTTGGAAAATGAATTTTCAAACTGACTAGTTCAGTATTATGTTTGGTAGAAGCTGTGTTAGTAGGATCTAACTCTGTGATAACAATTTCTTCAGCAAGATGAAAGGTTTTCAATTGCAAGTCTGCCTCTGCTATATTTCTGTCATTAAGTCACTTAAAAAGACAAGCAAAATATTGCTTCTAATTTTTCTTAAATACAGTTGGTGCATTTATCACAACATTTTCCCTTTTCCTCTTGTTTGATTTCATTCAACATCTCTCTTGGTTGCTTGGGTTTTTGAGTTTCTATGGGCTGTCCTTTGACTAGTGCTGTCACAAAAACTCCAGCTCATTCGTCCTTCAAGAACATGCAGTGGTGTGGTTTTTTAATTTTTTTTTTTTTTTACCTTTTTTATTCAAACAATTGTTTCTTTTCAGTTTTAACAGAACTATCTAGGAAAAGGTGAATGCAAACCCACTTACCTCCCATGTTTCCCTGAAGAGGCTAAAATCCTGTGGTATTTCAGCAGATGATACCATGGTAACATCAAGGACGATGTTAGGACCTAGGCAGACTGAGAGAGACCTCATCATACTCAGTCTGGATTAGTCTTTGGGGCTCTTTGCTTCCAAGGAACATCACAAGGGGTGGTCATTGAGTTACTAAGGCTGGTGGTGGGACCCCAGTGGTATAATGACACAAGCAATGGTTCAGACAAATGTGGTCCCTTAAGTGATGTGGAAGCCACCTTGCAGATCCACACTCTACCTCCAGAAGGCTACTCTGATGTCTCCTTAGCACATGTGCAGACAACAAGAAGCACAGAAGGAAGGATATCACAGAAAACCAAAGCAGAAGTATCCATGGAAACGTGAGATCTTATTGAGAGTGTCAGGAGGTGAGAGAAAACCACCCTGCTGAGACATGCACACATTTTTGAGACTGGCAGATGTTCCTCAGGACACATCTTCATGTTTTGTCCTGTGCTTGACAAATCCCTGAGGCTACCAAGTTTTCTCTGTCACCCTTACAGGGTAGACCAGATTGGATCAGTGCTTTCCTTATTTTTTCCCTTTCATGTTTTTTCACTAATTATTTGAGAATGTTTTGAGAAGGGCAAATGTTTATAGTGCTGTTCAGACTTAGCATCCAGGGTGTGAAGGCAAGCAGGCTGGATACTAACTGACGTGTCAAAACCAGTCTAAATCCATGTGTGTGCAATTTGAATGTTCAGATCCAGATCCTCTCTTTTACCACTTTAGCAATGCCCAAGTAAAACTATGCAACACTGTCTTGAAGAGAGGGCCAGGCCTGGGGTGATGAAGTCACTGGAGGTAAGAGAGGAGGAAGTGCTGGTCTCTGGAGTGACCATCTGTAACCCTCATCCCCACTTCCTTCCACTTTTCCCAGTGACTCCAGAAAACATAGTGCAAATGGTAAAGTTATGAGACTTGGGGGGTTGTCATCTGCTATGGCTCTGGGAGCCTCAGCAATGTTAAAGGAGAATAAACTCAAAATGCCAACAGAACAGAGATATCTCTTTGTTATCCTCCCTGGAAATATTTTTGGAGAGCAGATTTCCTCTGCACAGAAGACTGGAAAACCGAATGCCATCCCACTGGACAAAACAGTCTTCTGGATAAACCTGGATAACTTCAGAGATGAAGATCACTCTTCTCCCCAGGTGCAGGTGGAGATCACTGAGAACCACAGGCTGTGGAGTGGCTGCAGGGCTGAGCCCTGTGGGACAGACCCTGGTTCTAAAGAGCTGATGGGGGGCATGTGAGGGAGCAGTGCCAGATTGGGCTGGGATAAACAATCTGGGTCTTGCAATCACAGCTGCAGTTGTTCTTAATGGCTGGGCTCTGGTGACTGACTTAAATGACTTTTTGAAAGCAAGTAATTACTTCATGATGCACCTAAATCCCTCTCCTGGCCTTGAGGCTTATTGATATTTATTTCCTGATGCTGGTTCGAGTGTTTAGGAAATCTCTGTCCAATGAGGGCTGAGCTTGCTTTGAAGCCTTCTCTCAGCTGAGTCTCTCCTGTCTGACATGGGTAAGGATGCAGCTGCTTTAGGATGTCCTGCCATCTCCCAGGCTTGGTTGAGAGTGCCCTGTGGGTTCAGAGGATGCACACAGAGGCACAAGCAGAGAGTGACTCCAAGCAAAATTATGTCTTCTGAAAATCCAGTGGTACTTGTTAAACAGAACTGGTTGATACCAGCAGTGCACAGGAGCACACCTTAAAATGGGGGAAATAACTTGCCAGAAAAATGACAAAGCCATGGACAAGGCAGTGTCTGGGACAACTTTTCAGCGGCAGCACGAAGAGAAAACATGTATGACAACCAAAATGACATCCTTTGTCATTGTGTGACCTGGAAAGATTGACAATAAAGAGAGGGAGAAATGTAATGGAGACTGAAAGTAGCAGTGATTTTGGAGATACTCATTAGTGGTGACTTTTGATAGGTTTTGATAGCAGGCAGGCCTGTGCTTACCCAAGTGGGAGCAGAGGCTGCTTTGGGAGGCACACACAGCTGCTCTCAGGCCCATTTTCCAGTCCATGGTTCTGTTTTCCTGTGGTTCTCAGTGGCCCAGGTCACTGCTTTGGGAGCAGGTCTGCTGTCTGAAGGATATGGAACTAGAAAGGGATTTGTTTGCATGGGACAAGTGGCATCTGACTAATCTGTTCCAGTTCCCAGGCTGCTGCTTTGTGCTGGGTGTGTCTTTGAGCATCCTGGTCCTGCAGCCTGCAAATGGCTCCTACGGGATCCTCTGGCCCTGGGCTGCATTTCCTCCCCTGCTCAAGGCTACTTCTGGGCCCCAACTTGCTTCACCACCTACCAGCCAGCCAGATCAGCCACTGAATCTTTAATGCTGCAGTGATTTCAAAGGACCAGCCGTGTGAGTGGCAGGACCTGGCCCTGTGGGAACAATAGAACCTGCTCCATTTTCTTACCCTCAAGTCAGTCATGTTCTTGGCATCTTCAAACTCAACTCTCACAACCACTCTTTGTGGTGATTTTACACAGAGTGCTTGCCCTTGTGCCTTGGGAAACACTGATTTCATAACTGATCCTTGTGGTAATAAAGCAAAGCAGAACAGCCCCCTCAGTCCCCACTCCAAAGCTTTATTTGCTGCTGGGAGTTCAGCAGGGAGCAAGAAAATTTGTGGGAGAGCTGTGGTGTGTGCAGAGAGGCTGAGGAAAGCTCTCTGCCTGAAATACAGGCACAGGGATTGCTTCTGTGCAGTTGCTGAGCACACATTATTCTGACCAGGAGCAGTCAGGCGTTTCAGACAAGCAGAAATTTCTCCACTTGCATGGGCTGGTGCAAGATTTCTGTCACGGGAAGAGTCAAGTTCCTGCCACACTTCAAACAAATTATGGGGATGGGAGCTCATAAAAGCAACCATGAGGACTAGAAAGAGTGTTTCAAGCCCTTTTATCCCAGGGCAGTAGAAGTTTGATGGACTGTATTTCATAAGAGTTATGCCAATTTCTTGAGGAGACATCTTATTTTTGTCAGAAGCCAGCCAGTCTGCACAGCACAACCATTCCAGAGCCATACCTCTGCTCTGTCTGCTGGACCCAAGCCCTGGAGCATTCCAAAGCCAAATGCCACATCTGGCTGTCTCCTCTCCCTCTCTGCCGCCTCCAAAATGGAAATGCTGGTCATTCTTAAAAATAATGCTCCCATCCCCGGAGTGCACATAGAAAGTGGCAGCAGTGGTATAGATTGAGACAAACTGAGTCATTTATCGAGTCCCCTTATTGGAAATCTTTACTAAGAAGCAGCTGTTTCACTGGTAACATCGATGACCATGAGCACGAGGTGGGTGTGGAGTGTGCAGACCCTGGCCCCTGCCCTGCCAGCAAAGACTGCAAGCAAACTGCCAGGCACGTCAGCACTCTGTCAAAACCAGAAAAATCTTGAGTTAGTCACAGCAGGAAGACAGACAGCAGCAACTTCAGAGCACACTGTTGCATCCAAGTGGTTGGTGGCTGTTTCAGACTTGAAAGCCTTCCAGAGCAAAAAGCTGCGTGCGGCAATAGAGCAAGGCCAGGACAAGGAAAGCAGATGTTCACGTCTCCTCCCCCATCCTTGTTCCCATATGTTGACTAAGTAGGTTTTGTAAAACAGAACATGCTGTAAATCAGGGCTGGGCAGGGTTCACCAGTTGGGTTAAATGTGGCTTTTAGGGTGCACAAGTGAGCCACTGTAATTTACACATAAGGAAACTACTGCTTTAAGCTTTCCCTGGATGACTGCTCTAAGTGAAATGGCTTGTACTGCACTGGAGTGGGCCTTACTTTTTCAGAGCCATATTTTTATGTAATCCACATTTTCTTGCATTACCTGTGCACAGGGATCCCATTACCTGTGCACAGATCAGAGTCATCTGAGCAAGAAGATTCTCATCTGGAACTTCTTGAACCTGCCCATCTTGTTGTCCCTTGTGCTCCACACTCCTATGGCTCACAGTCATAATTTTTGCAGGATCAAAAGCTGTCATTTTGGTCATTCAGCACCAAATAGGGCATGATGCTGTGATTTTTGGGAAGGCCAGATTAAAACCAGAATTTGGCTATGGATGTACACTTAGGATTTGTGCATTTGTCTCTCTCAAAATTGACAATTTACATTGCACAATATGGTTTGCAGACAACTGAGATCTGGTATAGAAATAAAAAAATAAAACAGCCGCCGGCCAGGGGGAACTGGGGTGTCTGCACTCGGGGGTCTTCTGCGGGGCCCTCTCAGAGGGGTCCTCCTNATCTGGTTGTCTAGGGATTTTGGAACAACAGGAAATATTCCCAAGCAACCTGAAGTATCTGTTAAAAAAAGGTTTTTTAGTCATAGGTTGAGTGTTCAGGCAGCTGCTTCCTCTGGCATGCATTATGTCAGGTCTGTGGGTTCCTGTTGAGCTGTATCACTCTGCAGCTTGGCCCTTCTCCAAACAGCCCCAGCTCCACCCCGGCAGCTCGAGGGGGAAAATCCCACCCATGGGAACAGGCAGGGAGGAGCCCCATCATCTCCACACCAAGATCTTCCACAGCCTGAAGTCCTGTTCTCACAGCAGACCTGTCCAGATGTGAGGCTGGAAACCACAGGCTGGTCTTGCAAATCATGGACTTGAAAAGTCTTCTTCCTTCTAATACATTGACTCAATCACTTTATTAAGATTTATGATCCTGTAATGAATGTGTAATTAGCAGTTGAAAGACAGCTTCATAAAATCGATATACTCTAATGTACTTCAAGTAATATACAGCCTTTTAGCTATATATTGATTTTCTTTCTTATTAATGTTTTATCCCTTGTATTTCCCTTTTGCACAGTTTAATTAAGAAATTAGAAACTTTAAAAATTAAAATTTGCTATGGAAGGAAAGCATTTTATTCGAGATAAAACTGGCCTTGCAATCTTCCAGTATACCTTTATTTTCTATGGCCTAACTGAAAGAAACCAAAGAAAAACAAAACAAATAACAAACCAGCTAAAAAACCAACCAACCAACCAACCTACCAAAAAACCCCAAAAAACCCAAACCAACAACAAAAAAACCCCAAAAACCAGAAAAACCACCCCAAAAACCAAACCAAAACCAAAACAACGTCCCCCAAACCCTCTCCTCTATTAATAAAAAAAGGTAATAGTTAATTTATACATATAACATTTAAAAATATATTAGACTAAATAAAGCCTGAGTGAAAACATGCTGAGAATGAATGATTTCAGTCAAAACAGCTTATTTTTAAAGTAATATCTTTTGATAAATAGCTGAGTAATATTAAATTTTAAATAAATACTTCAAAGTGAATGGGATTAGGGAACACATCAAAACAAATTAATTTTTCACCTATGTTTTAATGAAAAATTTTGAAGTCTTGCTTTTTGCTTTTCTTTCAAAACAGGAACTTGCTGCTGAGGCTCATTAAATGAGATATCTATTTCTATGCCAAATTTATTTTTAAAATTTTTCTTTTACTTAGAAAGGTCAATAGAAATTTTTATTAATGGTAGACATTTTATGATACTTATTACAAATCAACATAAATTTTCACTATGCACATGAGTGGTAATTTAAATGAGGAATAAGCATTCCTTTACAATCTTAACATCCCTCAAATTGCAGCCATTGATGGAGATATTAAGAAACTTTCTCTCTTCAACTGTTTGCAAGCAATATCAGAGACACTGTCCACGCAGACTTGGATGTTATTGAGAGGCAACAAAATGGGCCATTATTCTTTGAATAACCCAGTTTTTAAGGGGTTTTGTTTGAATCCTTTTTTCCAGTTTTTAAAGCCTGTTCAGAGCTCAGGCACCTGCCCACCCACTGGTGTCTAATCTGCTCACCACAAACATGAGGATGAAACGTTTTGCCCTGCCAGACCAGAGGACTTTGGTGTCCTGGTGTTTTGTGCTGCCAGGCCTGAGGTTTGGGTGTCAATTCACAGGCTGGGCAGGGCTCTGATGGAGGTGAGAGATGCTCCTTCACCAGGACACCAGGCAGCCACCACGTGAGGAATGGGTGCCCAAACCAGCCGTAGGAGTTGCTACATCCTGGGTAGTGTCTGAAGCTGTCAACCACCTAAAGGATGGGTAAATTGAGGCTATTTTGGGCTCAGCACCCTTCTCTGGTTTGGTGTCAGTATTCCAGTTTTTCCTCTGGAAATCAAGGGAGTTGGTGAACATGAGCTCTGAAGTGGTGGAAGAGTTGCCCAAGAGCTGGAGAGCACATCAGCTGCATTCCTGCTGTGACCCTAAGCAGCAGTATCTACTGCATCATGGTCTGTGAAAGAATAAAACATCTTTTTTTCTCCAACCTGGGCACATGGGTAGAAATCCAGGTCTCCTCGTGATGGGATCCTTCCTTTGCTCCCCAAAGAATTGCTGAAACATCAACCCCATCCCCTGCAGGAGTCTAAATCCTGACCCAAGTCCCAGAGTCTGGGGGCTGCTATTTTAAACCTGACCGTGGGCCTGTGACACGCTGAAGGAAAAAAAAAATCCATTTCTGATAATGAATCTTGTTATTTTCTTAAACTCAGAGGAAATCTGCAGCACAGCTGGTGGTCCTGGAGGAGAGTAAAGGAATACCACTTAATGAGAACCTGGTGGGTTAATTAGTCTGTTGTATGATGTGGTTAGTCAATAGGAAAGAAGCACTCGGAAATTTTGAACGACATAATCATGATTGACCTTAAGGTAGCAGTGGCCTAATAAGCAGTTAAATGTGCCTGAGCAAGGGGGGATGTTTGAGCAGAAGGGGATTAAGAGGAACTGTGCTGATGTGTCCCTGCACAGTGTGAAGCAGAAGAAATGCAAAAAGGAATGTATTGCTGAGGCTTTCAGTAGCAGAAGAGAGACTGCAGCATTCCCAGCTCAATATGTGATGTCTCCTTGGCATCCTGACCCACAGAGTTTCTGGGTGCACTCAGAGGGGCAGCACAAATTGCATGACCTAGGAGGGAATATGGGAAGGAAAAAAGTAAAAGGAATCTAAGCTTCAAGTTTATGTTTCTGTTTGACCTTCTTAGATGTCCCAAAAAGGTTTTGTCTTCCTGTCTCTGGCTCAGCACCCCAGTCATGTGCACCCAGCCTTCCTCCTCTAGTGACCCTTCCAAAACACATTCTCTTGTGACCTGTGCTTCTCCTTTTGGCTTTATGGCAGATATTGCACTACCTACTCTTTTAAATTTTTTTTTCTTTGATTTTTAAATCATTTTGTAACCTGAAGTTTGAGATATATGGTTATTCCTTTCGCAGCCAATTTGCAGTGACCCACCAAGTCATGTAGCCCTGCTCATGTACAGGTCTCTGAAGAACAAGGCTGCCTCTAGCAGCATGTGCCTCCTGCCAGTGCAGGATTCGTGTCTCTGCTGTGCAGGCAGCTTGGTACATCCCTTCTTTGGGTGTTAACCTCTCATTCCTCCCATCTCCTCTGACTCAGCTGATTGCTGGGTGCCTTGTAGTGCTTTCCTGGCCTCGGCCTCAGTTCTACAAGGGCTCCAGCTCCCTGCCATTATTCTTCTATTGCTACTGGTTTCATTTCATCTGCTGTCCCAAGCCTGTTGCTGTTTCATATAAGCCTGCCAGATTTGCCTGCATGATTGTTCTTTTGTCCAGATGAATGTTTAGCTCAGGCTATTTAGTGCTGATCTGGTTTTTCTATTGCTTTCTGTGTACCCAGGGGAAGAGGTTTTGTATTAAAATTCTCCTGGAGTGCTGAGTCACTTGAACTCTGCTACTGTGTCATGTGCTTGATTGTCTGAGTATGGGACCTGGTTATGTCATATCTTACAAAATGTGTTTTCTGTTTCCCCACTGGAGTTTTGCCTGAATGGCTTCCAAATTATCCACCTACCAGAAGCTGGGAAAGTTCTCTCCAATGATGCAATTCCCCTCTTAAATTTGTTTTGATCTTTTCCAAGAACCTGGCTGGAATCTGATAGATGGGATACTTTTTTTTGCATGCTTTGCTCTTTGTATGTTTTGATGGGCATTCAGGAGGATTTACTCTGTGATTTGGCCAGCCATGTAATTCCCAAATGCCAACTGTGAGTACATTTGTCCCATAAGATTATAGCCACGTTAAAGTGTGCTCAGAGACCTTTTTCTAATCCAGCAAACTCTTGACTACACTCTGAAAAACATGTAAATGCTGCTGGTAGGGCTTCCATTAGTGATTCAACATTCACCAGACCTTTCCTGTGGCTCGCTGAGGCTAAAACACAAGCCCAGAGAAATTCATTATCCACAGCACTTCCCCTAAGACTCGTCTTGATGCAATCATCAGCAGGCAGCTTTGCCTTGAACAGCCCAAGTGCTCTGGCTTCACTCACTGGTAATCAGCAGTGACACTTTTTTTTGTAGTGATTGTGTTCAGTGGTTTTGGGTCGGTGCAGATACCCAAGTGTCTGCCAGGCTTTCAGTGCTGCTAGAGGCAGTCTGTGCTAGTTTCCAGAGATGTAACAATCCATTTTCTTTGCAGCCTTGTAACTTCCTTCCTCAGTGACTACACGGTGCATTTCTCACGGCTCATTGGCTGAAGAGAAGCTTATTTATAGCCTCAGTTCCTTGTCTTGTGCCCCTGTCCATTAGAGAGCTGACCTGCCTTGGCTGCTGTCTCACCCTGAGGACATTCACTGTCTCTGCTTTACCAGATCAGGGTCTGCATTGTCCTGCCTCGTGCTGTGTCCTATAAACCCCTGGCAATGCTTTTTGTGAGAGTTTCTTTCTGCGGGTTTGCATTCATCTGGAGGTTTTAGCACAGTTGCATGGCTTTTTGCATCTGAACGGCACACAGTGCCATTCTCACAGCCTTGTGCTGGTGTTTATTGTTGCTGGGATGAGCTCTGCAGCTGACGGTGCTGTTTGCATGGAAATGAATCAGTTGTTGATCCTGCAGCCCCGTGGTGGGCGGGCTGGGAGCATGGCTGGCTGCCTGCTTTTCCAGGCAGTGTGAGCCTGCATCAGGCAATCCAATTGACCCAGGCTGTGCTGTGTTTCTCAAATAGCTTTAACTGCAACCTATCATTGCTGATGTCGTGCCTTCTGCTGTCTGCTCCTGTCCCTTCAGCAGATCAGCAGCACTCAAAATATTCCAAGAACTGCCCTAGATTTAGATGAATTTCTCCAAACTTCTGTTTCCTTAGGATGACTTCATGTCCAGAGTTAAAGGCTTAAAGATACATTACCTGGAGGAGTCTTCATATGCATGAGATGTCTAAGGTAACATTACAGTCAATGAAGGTGTAGTCCAGAGACCTGAAACAAGAATTCAACTGGCCAATTCTCAGTGCCCACTTTGAGACAGAATGGCTGAGAAGCTCCCTTTGCAATTTAGATTGCCTGTAGTGACAAAGGAGAGGAATGCTGCTGTTTAAAACAAGTTCAGTGCTCTTTAAGACCCCCTGTGATTCCTGGCATATCTGCAGTGGATTGGCCAGAATGGAATCACAGAATCACTAAGACTGGAAAAGACCTCCAAGATTATCAAGTTCAACCTTTGACTGGATACCACCATGCCCACTAAACCATGTCATATCACAATATCACAGAGAGCATCAAACAGAGACCAGAGAGTCATAGAATCATAACAATTTAGGTTGGAAAAACCTCTAGGGTACTAAAAGGCAGGCACTTCACAGAACCTAAAATAACACTGGCCACATCAGCCTCCACAACCATCTACCTCTTTATCCATCTACCTCACATGCAGGCACCTAAGACTGGCTATCCCACTGTCAGGAAAGTGTCTGGGGCTACTTGAGATGCCCTTGGATGGCTGCTTGCCACCCAGTTGCTGTTCCTGGGTGTCTCATGGGGCACCCAGTTTGGGGCAGTTACATCTGTCTCATTGTGTTTACAAAGTGCCAGAGCACTGTCTCAGCTGATTAATCCGCCACAAATCTCCACAAACATTGTTGCTTCTCCCTTTTTTCCCAATGAGACATTGAAGCAGTTTCCCCACAATCTTCTCACCAGTACTCAACAGCCAGCTCTGAACACAGAGTCATTACCAGCTTTTGCTCTTTTCATGCTTCTGCTTCCTCATAATGCCTTCATATTTTCTCTCTAGAGGTCACAGTTCTCCCTGTATTTTCCTGTTTATTTCTCATTTTCTCCCTGCTCAAAATGAAACGGCCAACAAAACCTCATCTTTTTGTGCTGTGTTGAACTGATAACATTTAGGCACCCACAGCTCTGCTACTTAGAGCTGTTTGCAAGCTCTTAGTAGCAGAACTATCTCAGAGTGCAATTCATACTCTGCCACATGTCCTTAGAGAATATTAGGGATACCTCCTTCAGGCTTCTTCCTATCTTTACTTCACCTTTCAAGATCCAAGCACATTGATGAAGGGGTAAGGTAGGAATACTATTTTATTGCTAAAGAAGAGAGGATTCTGGCAAATATCCTGATAGCCATATTCATGAGGATTATTTCTCACTGTTGATACTGTGTCTCCAGATTGCATGAAAGTAAATATTTCCTATTTACAGCACATAGAAAGCATAAGAATTAATGTGTGTATATAATGGTTAAACGCTCAAGTATTTTATTTGATCTGCAATTGTGTCAAATAGAGCACTGAATTGCTCCAGCCACTACCTTCAGTCTCTGACCTATATTTATGACAGGAACTGCACAAAAACTTACAAATGTCAAAGAAAGGAATGGTTTTAGAAGCTTTTCCTGGTTTTATCTGATGAATTTTCACTGTTTCTGAATTAGAGACAAGTGTCACCTAAGCCCAGATTTCTAGTAGGTGTAAATGTGACTCACAAAAAAGGGGGTTGTAAGAATTCAGGTAAAAGCAGCACCACCCCACCCTTCCCCCCTTCCCCAACCCACTCATGTATGTTAATTTAAGGAAAGCAAACATTTGTAAAAGAAAGCTGTCCAACTAGAAATGTTGAGAACATGTGTTTTCCTTGTTGCAGCACAGCCAAAAGAGACAAAGTTTGCTTTACACAGTATCATGTTTTGCCAAATTAAGAGTAACAGTATTATTAATATTTAATATTTATATGACACTGTCATCAGGAGACCAGTTGGGTCTGATCCCTGCTGTGTGAGATGCGCAGAAACCAAAAACTTATCTAGATTATTTTTATTTATGTTGAGGGACTACTGTAATGTGCTGCAATCCTTTGGAGCCTGCCAAGATGTAGGCACCATTTCCAAAAGGCTTAGGTGCATTTTTAAGACAATTTGCTTTTATAACCTGAGAGTTTCAAGTAAAGTTCTTCCTTTGTAGTTGTGTTTAAATGTTGAATCAAACAGTTATGGGATCTGGTTCTGATAACACCTGAGTAGTGGAAGAGTGCATTTCCCATGGCTGAGGTACAACTGCAGAAGGAAAAGTGGATGCATTTTTGTCTTGATGTAGAAAATTTGAGCATTGTGGAGTTTTATCTTTGTGTATGAGTATAAAAATAGATGTGTTAAAACCTCCACTAAAATTGGTGAGATGTTTTGGTTTACCAAAGCCATGTGAATTTTCCTAAGGATCTGCTAGCCACATAAAATGAGGTTTCCTGGGTATTGTCCTAACCCTGTGACTGTCCATGTCCCTCAGTTTAGGCACTGCAAGGAGTGAGATGTTTGCCAGTGTGTGAACTGGGTCCTTCAGCACAACCACCAAGTGAGTAAAGATCACAGTTTTACATCTACTACCAGTACCTGTCATCTCTCAGGTCTTTGTGATAGGCTTAAATTTTAATATCTTCTGTTTCAATACACATAGGTTTGATTTGAGGTTCATCCTGACATCTCCGGCCAGTTGGGATGGTTGAGCCCCCAGCTCCACGTACCTGGGTAGTCCTAGCAAATTTTGTAAATTGCTTCTTCAGAATGATGAAGTGACTCCAGAGTGGGTGCTCTTTTTATTAGAGCCTGTACCAGTGCCATCACACAGACATCCAGGATGGCTCATAGCAGTCATGGGAGCTGCACCCTGGCTCTAATGCCCTCTGTGGTCCTGGCTTTGGTGGCTTGGAAAAGTCTTTGCTTTTATCCACTGCTCTGAGAAAGAGGCATGAAGGTTTCTATGGAGCATGTGATTTTCTGAGACAACAGTGTAGAAATGATGGGTTTGAAGTCAGAAATAGGCAAGATGTTAGCTTCAAGTTTTGTGCTTCTGACTCTCCTGATTGTGCCCACTCTCCAGTTTTGGTTTGCACCATTTGTCTTTGAGTGCATGAGCCAGATCCAGCCAAATGTTGCACTGCAGGCAGCCAAGCACCAATGTGCTCCAGCAGCTGAGAGGAGCTCTGTCCTGAGGACAAGATTAAAGCTGTCCTGAAGTAAAACCCCACAAGTCACATGGTGTAGCTGCTGCCCTTAGCACAAATGTCTTTGTGGTGGTTGCAGTTTGCAATAAGATAATCTGCTGCTCCTCTTGCACCACATCACTTGTGGATGCAGATGTAGGCTGGATCAGTGTGCGTCTGTGAGGAGCAAAAACACACACACAAACTCCCTGCCTCTATGTGACAGCCTGTCTCCCAGAACATCAATGATTCCCTGGGTATTCAGGAGCTTGGGGATTCTTCTTTGGTGAATAAACTGCAATAGGAAGATGTGTTTGAAATTTTCATCATCTAGGATCCTGAGCAAACTCTCCTGTGACAACTGCGCTGAAGAAAGCTAGGTGGATGTATGTGGAAAGTGTTTCTTGAAGCTATATGCAATGACAGTTCACTGCATTTATGTCACTCCTTGCTGAATTATTTTACTTGCATTACTTCCAGAATGCTTGCTACAGAACAAATTCAGGCAAAGTAAATAATAAAAATAATATAATCCCACACAGAGATATTCCAAACATTATTTTTCTCAGCCAGCTGAAGGGATATTCTCAGCTCTGGAGATGACAAAAGAAATTTTATTCTGATCTAAGCATGCCTATCATTCAGAGCCCAGAAAGTTAAAGCTTTGAACATCCAAAGGCTCATCTGTTCTACTTCTTCCCTGACTTTATCCATGCCCCCATGTTAGAGTGTATAGGCATAAGAGCAAAATTCACAATCAAATTAAATGGTTGGCCTAAATCCTTCTCCCTCAGCCTTGCTGCTTTTAGGTGGGAAAGGAGGACTGCATTCCATATAGCGTGTGAAGAATTACCATGCTGTGCCTCCAGAGTGGACTCACACTTAAATCAGGAAGCCTTGCTCAACAGAGCATGCTGATTTTTTTCTGTGTTTTGGTTTTAGTTGTTTTTTTTTCCTTAGACAGGAATGTAGTAGTGGTTAGGACATTTTTTATGTACTTCACTTGATTTTACTTCAGCTACCAGTCCTATGACTTTAATAAGCATGGACAAATTCCAGTCTAGCACAGCTTCTAGTAACTTTCAATTTTCAGCTGTAAATCTGTAACATGGAAATCAGATCAATATTTTTCACAAGTGTCAATTCTAATAGATTTTTTTAAAATTACAGTGAGATATATTTAGATTCCTATGCACCCTTTTCCTTCCCTCCAACCTGTCCATCTACTTTTCCACCAAATCAGAGACAAATCAGAATTGTCTAAGTATGAGAAGACATAGAAAGAAGCCAAGACATGGTTTGTGTACTCCTAGAAATGAACCTAAACCTGTGAAAAACATAAATATCATCAAATATGCTCGGATTTGAGTAAGCTTTGTTTGTTTAGTGTTTTGCACAAAAGTGGCATTTCAGTGGGCTTAGAACTGTTCCAAAAGTTAGGATGAGCTTGTCATTCTTGAAAGTGAGAGGTAGAAAAGAAAAGAGATACATAAAGATAGATTAGTTGATTAAAAAGCCACCTGTCTCCTGTCTTTCAATAGTTCATCTGGCAGGGACTCATTCAAAATGCAAAAAAGAAGGCTTTAGTTTCCTCATCTGCCAGATGAGATCTGAGCCCACCTTAATTTCCCAGGAACAGCCCCCAAGTACCAGACTCTTTGCTATCCCCCAGTGAAGGATGGAGAGAGAGAAAATGTTTTTTCAATACCTCTGATAGAATATGTTCTACTTTGTTTACAATATTGAAATATTCATGAGAGTGATGTCCTGTCTCTCCATTGCAGGGCTTAAACACCATGGTATAGAGTTGTTCTCTCTGGCCTAATAAATATTTCAATATTCTATATAGAGTAGAACAAGATCTACAGGGAAAGGAAAATAAAAGCAATACACAAAATATTTCCCAGCAGAATATTCCCCTGTGCAATACAGTAACTTCCTTCTCTAAGTTCTGATCTCTGGGAGGGAAATGGGAACTGAACCTCAACCTTCTACCTCCTGGCAGAACTCTGCAGCCACTGAACAAACTGGTGGTAGTGCCTGTTTAGGGCATTTTAAAAGCATATAATTTCCATTCT